>JAJOZX010000221.1:142500-200000 GCA_023014485.1 Bathynomus jamesi | reverse complement strand
GCGCAAAAGTGATGCAAGCGACAAGACGAGAGGCTGTTCTTGTATGAAGTTACTCTCTTGCAACCTACTTAGATCCACGTTACAAAGCTAAGTTATTTTCACCTAGTACATTAGAACGAGTTAAATCATCACTTGGCAAAGCAGTTGAAGAGCTTCAATCTCTTGAATCTGTCGCTTCGCCACCCACCAAAAGAATAAAAGTTTCAGTGACAGAACCAACACCTTCAACGAGCAAATCTATCACAGAATCTGTCTCTCAGTTTCTTGAGTCAAGCAGCAATGACGAGACCTACGCGATGTCAAAAGATGTAGTAAAAATGATCGAGAGCTATCACCAAGAAAAACGCCTGGCTGCATGTGACAATCCTATTAGTTGGTGGAAAAATACGCAGAATATCTATCCATACTTGAGTAAACTTGCGAGGAAACATTTAGCCTGTCCTCCAACAAACGTACCAAGCGAGAGATTATTTAGCAGTGTTGGATTAATATATGATGAAAAGAGAAACAGACTGGCAGCAGAAAAGGCAGAAAAATTAATGTTCCTTAAGCATAACCTTCCTATAATTAAGTTTGAACATTAAACGATGAACATCTTAGTTTACTTTATTTTAATTACTCATTTATAAATATGCCTAATAAAACTTTAAACTTAATATAAATAGTTATGAAGCTAATTAAAGATCTCTTTCTATAAGGGTGGAGGTTGGGGAAAGAGGTCGGTGGGGTGCATTTGAGTTGGGTTCACGTCCCGCATCCTGGTAACACAATTATGGTTTCTAATTGTGGCTGAAACTCAACAAAATATAACGAATTTATTTGCAGACGAATTCACTAATTGATTTCTATATTAGTTAGATGCTTGATATTATTTTATATGTTCAGAGAAAAGTACAGCAATTATTGTACAATTAATCAATTATACTACATTATAGCTACAGCTCTCTCTGTATAATAACTTATTATATACGTTAAACACAACAAATCTCGAATATATCCTAAAAATAACGAAAATGTAGACATCCGCATCCGCATCCGCATCCGCGGATGTTGAAACCAAACATCCTCATCCGCATCCGCATCCGCGGATGTGAAAAAAATGACATCCGCTACATCACTAATATATATATATATATTGCGTAACCGAGAGCGACATTATTATCCCTAATTTAAATTCATGAGGACTATATTATGCATTGAAAATGATGATGTTCTGAAAACAAGTTTTCGCTTATGCCAATTGCTTCCAAAGGGAAACGATTTCAAATTTAACCATTCCGCAGTCAAAATATAATTATTTACGCTATAAGGTACAGTATATATATATATATATATATATATATATATATATATATGAAAATTATTTTACGTGTTATTTTCATCATATATATATATATATATATATATATATATATATATATATATATATATATATATGGAGAATAAAATAAGCTTCCTAACCGCCAAAAAAATCATTAGCGTAACCGATTTCACATGCAAAGCCTGAGTTTAGTTTAGAGAAAGAACGTATCGTGTGCCCAAAGAGTTTATAGGTGGGCAAAGATACCTTGTGTAGATGATGCTCGTGATGCATCACCATTAACGGACTACAGTCAAAGTGAAAGGGGATCCCTCGAAATCTTTAGGATGCGGAAGAACAGTTAGTAGGTTTTCGCCAGATAAATAAACGCGAGCCTAACCAACAACCAAAAAGGGCATCAATGGGCAGATTAAATAAAAAATATCCCTCGTTCGTCGGATGAAATCTGATTCATGCAACAAGGTTTACAGTAGATGTTCCAAATAATGTAAATTTGTCTCAAGAAACAGTTGAATGTCATTTGCTTAAAATGGGCTACAAGAGTTACTTTATTCGTCAAAATCTCTAGCTTGCGCTGGTTCTGTGAAGAGAAGAATACAGGCCAAGGAGATGATACACAGACCTCTGTCATCTTTGGAAATCTGGTCTGTTCTCAGATGGATCTCAATTCAATAAATTCAGATCGAACGAAGGGATGCACGTATATTTTTTTTTATTGTGTGGAAAGATAAACAGCTGGGTTTTGCTTGCGCGCCGCCTGCCATCACCGGGTCTCAATCCCGGGGCCGATGGATTCGTAGTCAGCGACGCTAACCACTACACCACCATATGTATACTGGTCAAAAAAAGAAACGCAATTTTTGAGATTTATTAATAAACATGAGGACTCAGTATATAGTAAATGATTCTTTAACATAACAAACAGTCAATAACGCGTATGGCCACCCCTAGCCACAATGCAGGCTTGGAGTCTGGCCCTCATCGACCTCAGTCTCTGCAGGAAAGCAACAGGGATGGCCCTCCACTCTTCAATAATTGCATTGGTCAGTTCCCTGAGGCTGATGCTGACGTCTGCGAACTCGCCGTTCAAGTTCATCCCATGCGTGCTCTATCGGTGACATGTCTGGGCTGAAGGCTGGCCATGGTAAGGTCTGCACCTGTTGTCCCTGCAGGTACGCCTGCACTATCCTGGCTGCACGAGGTCTGGCATTGTCCTGTTGCAGGAGCACCAATTCTGGATGTTGCCTCATGAATGGAAGAACATGCGGGTGAAGAATCTCATCCCTGTAGCGCTGGGCAGTCAGAGCGCCATCAACAACCACCAGCTCAGTTCTTGAAGCAAAGGCAATTCCTGCCCAAACCATGACACTTGGTCCTCCCCATCTGTCATGCTCCACTACTGCAGCATCTGAGTATCGCTCCCCTGGTCGTCTGTATACCCTGACACGGCCATCAGAATTGGACTGTCTGAAGCGAGACTCGTCAGAAAAGAGGACTTGGTTCCACATTCTTTGTGTCCAGTCACGGTGCTGATAGGCCCATTGCAGGCGTCGTTGCCTTCTTGCATCAGTGAGAAAAGGACCTCTGTAAGGCCTGCGGGATCGGAGTCCTGCATTACGGAGTCGGTTTCTGACGGTCTGGTCACTAATTCTGTTGTTGTGGATACCAGGTGTCTCTCTGGCTGTCTGACGAGCATTCCGCTGCCGATGACGCAGGTGCTGCAGTACAATGTGGCGATCCTGGCGTTGGGTCGTCACACGAGGTCGCCCACGTCTTGGCAGGTCCTGAACACTTCCTGTGGCATTGTACCGTCTAACAAGCCTAGAGATTGTGCTGGGATGCACATGCATTCGTTGTGCAACTTGGACAGCAGACATGCCTGCATCCAACATGCCCAAGGCACGACCTCTGTTGACCTCTGAGAGTCGTGGCATGCCTCAATCGCGGGAAAAAGTTTGGTTTTCTCAACGGGCAGTGTGTATTCTGTGAAGTCAAAGAAAAAATGCATGCCTTCATAAAGAATACATTCAATTTAATCTCTGTTTATTGTTTGTAACAAAATGGCGTCTTAGCCGGGATTAGTCAGGTTTAAAAACATGCACTAAGTGGCTTTAAAAGATTTGAACAAACATTTAACCATAATCTTGAAACTGTGATAATACCACTAACAACTTAAATTTTACACCATATGCAAACTAATTGCGTTTCTTTTTTTGACCAGTATATATATATATATATATATATATTATATATATATATATATATCAATTCAAACCTACAAGGGAAAAGAAAAAAATTATTCCAAGGTCTTTCGTATATTCAGCAGTACACATCGTCAGGGAATGAGTTGCACTGCTGGATACAGAAAAAGCCTTGGAATAATTTTTTCTCTTTCCTTGTAGGTTTGTATCACACATATATATATATACATATATGTATATATATATTTTTTTTTAATTGGGGTTGTTTAACCTCCTTCGCAACAGCTAAGGTCATATGACGGAGGGGACCTACAGCTTTACGTGGGATCCGAACCACGGGTCGCTACATAATATGGGCGCAGAGGACGGTCTCCCATCCAACTACTACCCAGACCCAATGTCGCTTAACTTCGCTGATCTCCGGGAAGCGGTGTTACGACATCGGCCACGACGTAGCCCCATATATATATGTATATATATATATATATATCACATATATATACCACTATCACCACTCTATACATATATATGTGTATATATATATATATTAGTGGTGGACCGGATATCCGCATCCGCACTTCTGACTGCGGATGTTATGCGGATATTACCTCTAATAAATTATGCAATTTACAATTAAATTAGCTTATAAAGTAGCTTATAAGGCCCACTCATGCACATTTCATGTAAAGTATTTATTATTAATGAACAAACAAATATATAAACCTCAAAATATAAATACCTGAATTTTCTGTGGCTGAAACTCTTGAGAAAGTTATTATTTTTATCATAATGAAAACATTAATATTAATTTTAATTCTTATGCATTGCCTGCCATAATAGTAATATCACGAAATTTGAAATATTATGTCATATATTCATAATTCTATATTATATTGATAGATTAACTAAATATCCGCATCTGCAGATACTGAAATTAAAAATCCGCATCCGCAGATGTTCAAAAACTAAGCTGACCATATTTCCTTGAGACAAAAACGGGACATTGGGATGGCAAAAAAGGGACGGGGGTTATGTAATATTCTGTAGTCATGAAAAAGTAAGTACATAAACATATTGAGCTTACAATTATTCTTCAGTGACAGAACCCATACAGAACCCATAAAAAAAACGGTACTGTCCCGTTCAAAACGGTACGTATGGTCAGCCTATCAAAAACTGACATCCGGTCCACCACTAATATATATATATATATACGATGCAAGTCCACAAGGAAAAAGACAAAATTATTCCAAGGCTTTTCCTGTATCCAGCAGTACAACTCATTCCTTGACAAGGTGTACTGCTGAATACACGAAAGACCTTGGAATAATGTTTTCTTTCCCTTGTGTTTAATTTTCCCTTGTGTTTAATTTTCCCTTGTGTTTAATTTCACGTGTTTAATTGTGAAATTCATCCCGTGTATATATATATATATATATTATATATATATATATATATATATATACTGTACTTATATATATATATATTATATTATATAATATATATATATATATATTATATATATATATATATATATATATATATATACTGTACTTATATATATATATATATATATATATATATATATATATATATATAATATATATATATATATATATATATATATATATATTATATATAATAACGAATTAAACACATTTCAAGAATTCAATTTGCAGCCAACATTTCAGTATGGTGATCTGACTGTTCGAACAGAGTACTTTGCAGTTAAATGCACAGATGATGCAAAATTATTGTCTTACATATCCTCAACCACCACTTCTTGTAAGAAAGAAAAAGAGGGGCGGGTTCTTCCCTGCACGAACACTTGGAATCCTTGACATAAATCCTCTAAACGCGTTTATCAGCCTCTCGATCATCAACTGTGAAAGCAACACCTCTTTCCACTGTATTTCTACCATTTTTAACTCGAACAAAACCTTGGCCATGCCATCGAAATTGAGTCATTGCCCGTATGCAAAGAGGTGTCCTTTTTGCGGTCATGCGGTTTTCCCATTAAAGGGAAAAATCCGAAGACAGAAAATACGAGTCAGGAAGTAAATGAGGAACATCCGGTTTGGTGATTCCTAATGTTCATGACGTCCTATAGAATTGTGCCTTTGAATGGAGAGAATATATAAAAATTTTGGTGAGCCGAATTAAGCTGTATAGAGTAGAAGGCAAAGGCGCTGACCACTACGCTACGACAAGGTAAAAGTTAGTACAACTTGTGTTTTCCGTGTTAATCCCTCTGCACTTGAGTTAACAGCAGCATTTCATTGGAGTTCCATAGAAGAAATATCACGCATGAACATGCACGGTTTTGCATAATGCGCCCTCGCTCTCGCCGTCTATTCAAGAGGTTCTGTCTGGTTTCAAATCTTGGCGAGGGTAATTCTGCCTGCATGCATATATATATATATATATATATACCTTTCAACTTTTCAACTGTTCCGCGCGATAATTCTTTATTTCACGAAGGTCAAGCTTGTCGCCCCTCCAGTGGTGTAGTCCGGGGGTAACGCAGGGTAACGGCGTTACCCCACTGGTTTTATTTTACTTTTAGCGTTACCCTACTGGTTTTATTTTATTTTTAGCGTATCAGATGTTTTATATTTTTTGCTGTTTCTACTGAACATTTTTTTAATACATACTTTTTCTAACTATATTTCTTTCCTAACCCCTTCAATTTCAACGTGTTTTTGGGAATGTACATAAAATGTAAAAACGCTGTAGAATTTTATAGAAACGCTATATAAGAAAAATTGTTGTTGCGTTACCCCACTAAAGAAATTACGACTACACCACTGCGCCCCTCCTCTCGAGTTGGCCTGGTGAAGTAGTGAGATGGTTTCTTGTACTCTCCACCTCACATAGCCAGGTACGCCCGGCTCATCGGGGATTGTTTTGAGCCCGGCGTCTCGTCTTCTTTTGTTAAGATGTCCACTATACTCCACTCGTGTTCCTTAGATCTTTGGGCAGCTGATTAAGCAGTTTTGGGCCTCTCACAACAAAACTACTTTCTTTCAGGGTTAAGGATGTTCCCTGTCTCGCCTTTAATTTGGGAGCACGACACAGTCTTCCTTTTCTACTTTCTACTGTTGTTTGGGGAATTACAGGGTTCAGAGTAAGAGTAGGGACTAGTTTCTCCATTATTTTCCAAGTGTAAATATGGTGTATCTCTCTCTCCTCCTTTCCAGTGAATATAGGTTTAATTCGCGTAACCTTTCCCAGTAGTTTAGTTCTTTGCACCCATTGATCTTGGCTGTGAAGCTTCTCTGAATCCCTTCTAGTTGTCTAATGTCTTCTTTTTCATATGGGGATGTTAGGACCGAGCAGTATTCCAACTTGGGTATGATAAGTGTTTTCAGTAGAGGAATCATTATATTCTATCCCTTCTGTAATAATTTTTGGTCTTCCTTAAATTCTGAACCGTGTTTTATTTGTGAAGTATAATCCAATACAGTTATACATGTATTTAATACTATAGAGAATGTGTAATTTATCAAAACTAACGTATTCTATATCCTCTATGTTTTGCAGGTTTAAGTAATTTTCAGGTGAAAATTAATAAAATGATAAATATAAAAACATAATAAAAGTTTGATAAATAATAATGAATAAAAGAGCATCTTGATAAAATCATTGATAATTTATAATAGTTCTTTGGTACGTATAAGTATTATTCTTTGGTATAGCGCTCTAACTTAATGATACTGATTGATTTACTAAAGTATTTCTTGGATGTACCTTTAATGCTAAGATAACTCAATTCTTTGTATTTGTACTATTATTTATTTAATTAACGTAGTTCTTATGTTTCCTTTTGCAGTTGTGTCAAAGATGTTAGCGGTATTTTTAGTTGATTAAAACCTAAGTTGAGCTGTTTTCATTTTGGGTCCTACTCACTTCACCTTCGTTTAAAGGTTCTCAGTATCTGCCCAGTTATTCTCTTTGCTCTGTTTACTGCTATCTTATTTTGTGTTTCAAATTTCGCATCTTCAGTCATTACAACCCCTAAATCCTTTACTCTGGAATTTCTCTGACTTTCCTGTCCATTTGGGGTATAATATTCCATAGATTTTAGGTCCTATCTTTTTCCGTACTGTAACAGCTGAAATTTCTCAGTGTAAAACTTCATATTGTTGTCTTCCGTCCACTTGTAGATTCTGTTCATGTCGGTTTGTAGAGATCCTATATCTTCTGGGTTTCTTATTTTTCTACTGATCTTTGTGTCGTCGACAAAGGATGTTACTGTGCTGTCTCTGGTAACGTCCTTATCTATGTCAGTTAGCATGATTATGAAGAGTAGTGGAGCTAATACTTGTGGTACTGAGCTGAGGACCTCTGATTCTGATGAAGATGCTCTTTGTACTGTAACGACTTGCCGCCGCTCACTAACGAAATTATATATCCATTTGCCTACTTTTCCTGTTATTCCCATATACTTCAGTTTATGTATTATGATTCCATGGTCACACTTGTCGAACGCTTTGGCGAAGTTTGTGTATATTATATTATAGTTTCATTACTTTCAAGTGCATCAATAATGTTGTAGTGTTCCATTAGTTGTGATAGGCAGAGATGGGCACGATCTTGATCTTCAAGATCAGATCGTGATCTTGAAGATCAAGATCGTGATCTGATCTTGATCTTGAAGATCACTTTTATTATGGTGATCTTGATCTTGATCTAAGATCACTTTATTTCTTGTGATCTTGATCTTGAAGATCACTTTAGACTTCAAGATCACTTTTAATTTCAGATTCTTAAATATGCCGCTATGCGAATGTCATTTGTTTTTTGTCCAAGCGACATCTGGTGGCAACTTTGTTCAACACCGACTGTTTATGTTTTCTGTTAGTTGGGTGACTTGCGTCATGCGTGGGCTCATGGAAGGTGTAGTTGCTGTGGAATTTAGGCTCGTAAAAAGTGTAATTTACTGTGCAATTATGTTAAAAGTGTTCTATTAATATATTATTATATATAGGCATAAAATATAGCCTATAGGTCCGTATTCATAATAAATTAATTCTAAACATATTTTATTTACAGATTGAATTTTTTAATAATGAGTGCAATTTTACAACTTCAACAGGCTCCCAAGGGAACCAAATATTCTAGGTTGTCACCAGAACAGTATTCAATATATTTAGATAACAATGTTGGTAATAAGGATCAATCTGTGCTATTGAACGGAAAATATTTTCAAATTGTCGAAAAAACTGGAAACAGTATCAAAGTTATTTGTAGGCAGTGTACAAAGAAAACTACAATTCTGTCTGCTGGCCTCGACTCAACAAGCAATCTTCTGAGGCACCTCAGGGTTAGTACTACTTAGTAACTAAGTAGTAAGTAGCAACATTAACATAATGGTTCAAGTCATATTTTAAGTGACTGGTGCCATACAAGACTAATGCTACATTTACATAGACGTCCATTTGAATATATTGTGCACTTCAGATATTAATAGATTATGGACTAGTAACTACATTAAAAACTGCCGATATCCAACTATAATAAAACGCCAGGTGTATCTGTCTTTCTCTCTGTCTGATCCATGTCTGTAATTTCTCCTATTTAGTTACTGAAGGACGAAATTCGGCTTTCAATTTAACATAGGATAAAAATGCACTGATCATGGTGAAAATAATTTTAGTTAAAGATAACAAAATTTTAGA
The DNA here is from genome assembly GCA_023014485.1 of Bathynomus jamesi. NCBI lineage: Eukaryota > Metazoa > Arthropoda > Malacostraca > Isopoda > Cirolanidae > Bathynomus > Bathynomus jamesi. The sequence continues at coordinate 190,797 of JAJOZX010000221.1, read as the reverse complement.
ATCTTGTTAAGTATTAATTTCAACTAGAAGTTTGATACTCTGATAAATATTATACAGGGTGTTCAAGAAGTCTCTCCGCATGATAATAATTTATTTTCTTGTGCAGAAACTACATTCGGATCTTTTGGGTGAATATGAATCGGAGAAGAAATCTCGCAAGCGTCCAGCTAAAGAAGAAGATGCCAGCGGCAGCAATGCTGGCCCTGCCAAAATTGCCAAGCAGTCAACACTAAGCATGTTCCACATTTCCAAGCAAAAACCAGGACCACCAATATGCAAGGATATCCTTGAAAAGAAGATTCTCTCGCTTGTGGCTAATGGGCTCCTACCATTGAGCCTAGTTGAACTACATGAATTTAAGGATCTTCTTTCATGTTAGTATAACTCAAATATTTTGCTATTTTTTCCATAGCTAATATCTGATTAAAATAATTAATCATATTATTTGTATGAACATTAGACTATCGCTAGCCTAGCTAAATATTTTGATATTTTTTCCATAGCTAATCTATTGTATTTGTTTTAATTTTTAAATATTTTTTTCAGACGTCAACCCGGCTGTTCAGGTGCCATCTAGACGCACCCTGGCTAGATCTCTTGCAACAACAACCAGTACAATGAAGGAAGACATACAAGCAAAACTGGCAGCAGTTGACCATGTGTGTGTTACATGCGACATATGGTCAACTAATCACCGCAGTTTCATGGGAGTCACTGCGCATTGGGTATGCTATTGATTTAGTGTATTATTTTTATATAATTGATAAATTGACCATTGGTGATAGACTGATAGTCTGATAGACTTATAGTATAATCTTTTCAATTATTCGACATGTGTTCCTCATTCATTAATTTGGTGAGTCTTCATTTTGCTGTGATTCACAGTAATTTCACACTAATTCACTGATTCTGTCATCTGTCATTGTGTCTGATTCACAGCAAAATGTGGAAGAGTCCATATTCACAGGCTGTGAATATGGACTCTTCCACATTTTGCTCTTATGGGATGGGTCACTGATGTGGTGGTATGGTAGGCGACTCATCGCTGAATTGCCTCCTTTATATCACATAGTTCTTCTCTTCAATGTTTGGTGGCGCAGTTTAGCTGGTGCGTGTCTAACCAATATTATTAAATTAAGCTTAAAAAAATGTTCATACAAACATTGATTTTATATTCTTACATTACAGATCAATGATGACTTGTCGCGAGGATCAGCTGCACTGGCATGCCGAAGATTTCGTGGAACACATAGCTTTGATAAAATTGCTGGAATATTGGACAGGATCAACTCGGAGCATGGTTTATCTTATAGAAAAGTTGTATCTACAGTCACCGACAATGCATCGAACATGGTGAAATGCTTTAAAGAGTTCGGTGTTCGTGTTCAGAATCGTACTGACGACATTGATCTACAGATCTACAGAAGCTAAGGCTAACAAAGACCCTAAGATCCACTCTAAGGCTAGCCCGAGAGAAAGGAAAGAGTAGGGGGTTAAGAGAAGAGAGGAGAATAATTAAGTAAGGAGCAACACCTATCACTCGTGGGTTAACATTCATTCAGAAAAAGAGGAAAAAGTCTCACCATCATCATCCGCCGGCCACTGCCGACAAGTCAGAAAAATAGTCGGAGAGATAGGAGAGGGGTGAAAGATGAAAAGAAGTAAAATAAGAACGCTTACAAACCATGCAAACACAGTCTTAACTCACTGTCATACCATGCAAACTACAAACATGCAAGAAAAGAGTTAGAGACATGCAAAGTAAGGAGGATAAGAAAAAAAAAAAAAAAGTAGGTAAAGTTAAACAAAAAGTGGGTTAGTTTACGCTATGAGCTACATCTACATTCGTGTTAGTCTAATTTTTTTTTTTTTTTTTTTTTAATAATTTTGCTGGCATCACACGCTGGCATGTCACAAGCTGGCATTCATCGTCAACAGACTCATCCTCGAGCACCACCACCAGAGCTCCTGTTGTTAACTTTCTTTTTTAATTTAAACAACGTTAATATTTTAAAATGTCTGTCAAGACGGTTCTTAAACATTAACGCTGGTAGAATGAACGACTGACGCGGGAAGATTATTCCATTTATCAATTACTTTAAACGTAAAGAAGTTTTTAGCGATATTAGTAATGAAACGTCTGCCACGCAACTTGAATCCGTTATTGCGAGTATTACTATTATCGAAAGTGAACAATTTGTCAAAATTTACGTTATCGATGTTATTAACGATTTTGAAAACTTCAATAAGCTCCCCCCTTAATCTCCTAGTTTCGAGTGAATACAAGTCTAACACTTTAATCCTATCTTCATAAGGCTTATTGCGCAATGACGGAATAAGTTTCGTGGCACGACGCTGAACCCTTTCTAACCTATCAATATCCTCACGCAAGTACGGGCACCAAAACTGAACGGCATATTCTAAATGAGGCCTGACTAGGGACTTGTAAAGGGGCAATATAATATCCTTCGATTTAAATTCGAAATTACGCGCTATGAAGCCTAACATCCTATTAGCTTTTGCGCAAGACTCCAGGCACTGGTTCCTAACCTTTAAATCTTTAGTTACGCGTACGCCTAAATCTACTTCCTCGTCAACGCTCGCTAACTCCCTATCATCCATCGTGTACGCGTAATTATTGTTGCGAGAACCTATATGCAAAACTTTACATTTATCTACGTTAAATTGCATCTGCCACTTATCCGTCCACTCCATAATCCTATCTACATCGTCTTGGATCCTATTTCTATCGTCCTCGTTAACAACCTTACCGCCTATTTTAGTATCGTCCGCGAATTTTGACACGTTACTAGTCAATCCTACATCTATGTCGTTAATGTAAATTACGAATAACAATGGGCCTAACACTGAACCCTGTGGGACACCTACCTACATCTAACCACCCCGATTCACTACCATTAACTACGACCCTCTGCTCCTAGCACGAAGCCATTCTTCTAACCAGTTAGCTACCTGACCGCGTATACCGTGCGCTTTAACCTTCGCAATTAGTCTCCTATGCGGAACTGTATCGAACGCCTTTTTAAAATCTAAATAAATAACGTCAGCTGCCCTATGCCTATCGTATTCGCGCACTATTTCGTTATAAAATTCTAACAAATTAGTTAAACAAGACCTATGGCGTCGAAACCCGTGCTGACTACTATTAATCAAACCCCTACTTTCTAAGTGATCGATAATACGATCCCTAACTACGGATTCCAAAAGTTTACCGACAATTGACGTTAAGCTAATGGGCCTATAATTGCTAGCTACCGCGCGGTCGCCTTTTTTAAAAATAGGCGTGACGTTAGCTAATTTGAAGTCTTCAGGAATAATCCCCGTTTCGAGTGACTGATTAAAAATCTTCGCTAAGGGGCCTACGATAACGTCTTTCAAATCTTTCAAATGTCTAGGATAAAAAGCGTCAGGGCCTGGAGCCTTGCTAACTTTTAGCCTATCGATATAATGCGCAATCTCAGCCTCGTAAACAGTTATTTCATCTAAAATAGTCTCGCTACTAAATGGAACGATATCGTCAACGTCGGGGACATTATTTACGTCCTCTACGGTAAAAACTGTCGCAAAAAAGTTATTGAAAATACCCGCCATCGCCTGAGCGTCAGAAGCCAAAGCGCCATTTACATCCACTAGAGGGCCTATGTTATCCTTTACCGGCTTACGATTATTTACGTATTCAAAAAACTTTTTTGGATTATGTTTACTATCCGCAGCTATAACTATCTCTAAATTACGCTTGGCATTCCTGATGAATGATCAGATGAAGATGATGAAAAAAGATTCAGATGAAGAGGTTATCATCAGCAACTTTCCTGAACATTCAGGAGAGCATGGAGAGGAGTCAGTGAAACTATCATCCCATATTCGATGTGCCTCCCACACATTGAACTTGGTAGCAACAACTGATGCAGATAAAGGACTGAATTCACCTGGACTAAAGAAGATAAAGCATTCTGCAATGGGAAAATGTTCGGCGCTGTGGAATGCTGCTGGTAAACCCAAGTCAGCAGAAAAAATACAGGAAATAACTGGCGTCCAATTTAGGTACCCATGCGTCACCCGATGGAACTCAATGTACGACTCATTAAGCCAAATATATAAACATAAGAACGACGTGAATGTAGCTCTTGAAGAACTGAATCTACCCATCCTCAAAGACAATGAATTGGAATTTATTTCAGAATATTTGTCTGTTCTAAAACCAATTGCAGCAGCCCTCAACAAATTACAGGCAGAGAAAGAATGCTACTACGGTTGTCTTCTTCCAACAGTCCTAGTGACTCAAGATGCCCTCGCAAGATTGGAGCCTATCCAACCAAACGACCTGCGCTTGAGACACTGCATGCCATTACTGGCAGCAGTCGTCTCTGGCTTCAATGCCAGATTTGGTCATTTTTTGTCGTTGAGCCCCGAGGTAACTGATGCCGTTTTGGCCTCAGTATCTCATCCGTATTTCAAACTTAGATGGATATCATTGTTGCAAGGGCCTAATTTCGGCGATCATGAAGCAATCAAGTCTCAAGTAAAAGACAAGCTGCAAATGGCTGTAAGAAATTGTAATTCTGACAGCAGTGGTAATAGTTCGGTGAACTCAGACTCATCATCTGAAGACGATTTCTTCAGAACTATGGACGGCTCATTCTCTGCTCCTAACAACAAGGAAGACTTGGAAGTCCTCAATTATTTGCAGGACACCAGTAAGGCACTCGACTCTTTAGATAGGTATCCTGCTATAAAGAAGATCTTCAAGAGGTATAACACCACGCTACCTTCCTCTGCACCAGTGGAACGGTTGTTTTCGTTTGCTGGCATGGTTCATAGCCCCAAACGAAGTCGTCTCTCGGATGGTAACTTTGAACAATTGGTTTTGCTGAAAGCAAATGTTTACAGCGGTTGAACATTAAATTAACACTCTTAACTTGCGGTTTTTACCCTTATATTGTCAGTAATTGCGTACTGCAGTAAAACTGTAAAATTAAATTCTATGTAAAAAATGTTTACTTATATATGCTGACCATTCATTGATATGGGTTATGGACCTGGTGAAATGAGAATTGAGAAAAATAGAACTAAAAACTATATGTAGGTCATTTAATAGTTTTTTCTTTGCTGATAAGTTATGATAATACTAAGTTTAAGTTTACCACCTGAAAAACTGAAAGGGGAATCGTCAATCCCCGTGGTTTAGATCAGGTGACATGGGTAGGATGCGATGCTTGTATTGCCTCAGCCCTCAGGGAGTATTAGGAGTGATACTTTTCAGGAGTGATTAACAAAATAATTTGTTTTTTTACTCTACAAGAGTACAACTTTTTTCAATTCATATAAAAGTGATCTTAAAAGTGATCTTGAAAAGTGATCTTCAAGATCACGATCTTGATCTGGATCTTCAAGATCACATTTTTCTGGTGATCTGATCTTGATCTTCAAGATCACATTTTTCTGGTGATCTGATCTTGATCTTCAAGATCACATTTTTCTGGTGATCTGATCTTGATCTTCAAGATCACCAAAGTTGGTGATCTTGCCCATCTCTGGTGATAGGCATGATCTATCTGCCTGACCGAAACCCATGTTGGTTACATTATCATTGAATTTTTTCTGAGTTTCCAAAAAGTCATAGATTTTCTGTCTAACTATCCTTTCAAATATTTTAGTGAGATGAGATGAAAGCGACACTGGCCTATCATTTTTGGCCTCATATCGATCTCCTCCTTTATATTTTGGGACTATGTTCGCGCTCTTCAGGATGCCCAGTATTTCTCCCGTGACTAGTGATCGTCTCCATATCCAATATAGGGGCTCAGCAATTGCATTCTTGCAGTTTTTAATCAGTGTGGCATTCCATTTATCCGGTCCTGCTGCTGAGTGTGCTTTTAGTTTCCCTATAGCTTGTGTAATAGCATCTGTCGTAAAGTCGAAGTCCGTTATACTTTTCACTTGTAGTTCTTCTTCAAAGAACGCGTTTCTATCGCATATCAGTTTATGGAAAACTGATGAGTGGGTAGTTGGGAGGTAACGAAAATGGTTCACTGAGTAGGTAGGTAGTTAATCTAACAATCATTAAATTCCTTTTATGTCAATAACTGGGTGGATGAAACCAATTGGTTGCTCACCAGAGTTATTCTCCACACTAGTATTTATATACTGTGTGGGAGGAGCGTGCTCGGTAATGGAGATACATTACCGCTCAACCAACCGAGGAATAAACCAAGACAACGCTGGTACAAGAAGCCCCGCGAAGAGGAGAACAAAAGGAGAAGGGAACGAAAACGAAGAACGGGGCGAGAGGACGTACCAGCAAAGTGCGCTCTCGAAAACATAACCGGAGAAGGGAGAGACTGTAATAACTAAAAGTAAGTGACTAATTGAGTTTTTACACCAAACAGTTAATTACATTAAATTAAGCTGGGTCAGACAAGTTAGGCCTACATTGTGGCCTAAGACCCAGCATCAACTCGTAGCTTAACAAAGGTGAAGGTAGATTGCCCTAACCTAATTCTTGTGAGGAATCCTACTGTGGACCTCAATTTATCTACCCGCTCTGGACCATTTCCGGAATCTCTAGGCTGACCCCTCTAGGCTAGACTTGATCTACTATATAGTTAGACTGGAGATATAAGGGGTGGGTTAATTGTGGACCAATTCATACAGAGCATTTTTCGCATTGGTGGTCCGTGTGTGGGGAATTTACAAACCTTAACCTTACTTAACAAAAATTGCAGAATTAGGCTAAATGGTCTAGCCTAAGCCTAACCTGAGCAAGCCTAATTAGGTCTACAACCTAGGGCCTAACTAGGAAACATTTACATTTAAGGAGTCTCATTCTCTTATAAGCTTAGACCTGACTGACATAAGTACTTGGGGGGATTAAACCAAATTTAAACTTGACTGTTTTGTCTGTGCTCTCTCTTCTCTGGTAATTTCTTCTTGTCCTATATTTCATTACAATCCCCAGTTAAACAATTTTGACTTAGACATGGACAGTGCAGAATTGAAAAAGTTAAAAAGAAAAGGGGGGCAAAGTTGGGAGCTGTTACAAAGGCTGTGAACACTTTTAACAATATTACACAACCAGGTAAGAAAAATATAGAGTGTGTAATTATTAAATTAGAAATTAAAAAGAAGGAAATAATAGCCATTAATGAGAGTATTTCAGAGTTAGTTGAATCCGAAATGGCTGAAGAACAATTGATAGACCTTTACGCTGATGATGATGATCAGGTAAGCTCAATTGAACAGCAAATAAGGGAACTACGGTCTCGGTTGACTGACTTAACACCAAAAAAACCTAATTCTGATTTTAATCAAAGTAGGGCTAACCTTCAACAAAATTTAAGTGGCATGCAAAATCCTGAGTCACAAGAATTGAGGGCTCAGTTACCCATTTTGCAAATACCAACATTTGAAGGGGACACGGTACAATTCCCATCTTTCATTGACAAATTTGAGAATTTAATAGGTAATAAACCTTATATTTCAACTGTTGAAAAGTTTAGTTACTTAACTAGTTCCCTTAAAGGCCCAGCCTATAACCTGATAGCCTATTACCAGCCGTAGGGGATTCATATGAAGTAGCTATTGATCTTTTAAAACGTAATTACGTTAATAAAGATGTGATTATATATGAATTATCTCAACAAATTTTTGAATTTGCACCCATAAAAGATAACCATAGTGATATGGAAAATTTTTATACAAAATTAGAAGCTATTATAGGACAACTGGTTAGCAATGAGATAGATATTAAAACTTCATCTTGGCTTATACAAAAGCATAGTACTTAGGTGCCTTCCTTCGAGGGTTAAAGATAATTTAATTCTAAAGACGGGAGAAAATTATCCTAATTTAACACAAATAAGACAACACTTCCCCAATATCCTAACTAATTACAACTTGAGAGATTTTCCAACACATAAGACCCAGACTATGGATAAACCAAAGACTGTTCCCAGAGACCAACTAGCTACAGCCAAACAGACAAAACTTGATACTGTAGAATCAAATGTGACCAACTACAAAACACGAACACCTACATTACAGAACTTTAATGTAACTGCTGCCTCAACTTACACACCATATTGCAAATTTTGTGCAAGTAATGAACACAGTAGTACTGGGTGTGACACAAATATTCAGATTTTAACCAAAGGGCTAAAAGATGTGAACAGTTGAACCTGTGTAAAAAGTGTACTGGCCAGGGACATTATAAGAAAGACTGTAAATCTAGGTTAAGATTCAAGTGTAAGTTTTGTAAAAGTTTACGACATTCTCATCAATGTGTGATTCATCAAAGTGTCCAAATAATAGTACTCAAACTCAAAAGATACCTCCCCCAAACAAAGGTAATCAAGAAAATGCCACTTTCATGGGACATTCTGCTTGTTCAAACAATGTAACAAGAAACACTGAGATTCTTTTTACCAAACTATTACTTTGGACTTAGTGAATAGTGAGGGTAGTACCACTCCAGTGAGATGTCTTATAGACTGTTGTTCTCAACAAACATTTGTTTCAAAAAATGTAGTTAATAAATTGGGTTTGACACCAAACCCGAATGAACAAAACCTCAATATTGCGTCCTTTGTTAAGGATAACTCGGACAAAATAGCTATAAGACAATTGACCTGGAACTACATTTAGAAAGTAAATTCAAGAAAATTGAAGCAGTTATTATTTCTAAAGTAGGACAAAACAAACTGGTTATACCCAAACTAGAACAAACCATAAATCATTTGAAAAAACACTACAAAATAGCTGATAGACATATCACTAACAACACAATAGCTAACATTGAAATGCTAATAGGGGCAGATTATATTAATCTTATTCATAAGGGCATAGTAGAGATAGGTAATGGTATAGCTATTCAGACTCCATCAGGGATAGCCCCTTTGGGTGACCTATCAGACTACAACCTAGACCTAAACCAAAACAGTTCATGACCAACAAATACTATGTGCCTCAACTCAGTCCTACATAACACCTGTAAGAATAGCAACACTTTGAATAATATTATCTCAACTGAGAACATAATTCATCATTATCAAATGAAACTTTGGATGAGGCAATTCAAACTTTATGGTTGCTAGAATCTGTGGGTATACATGACACAAATCAAACTTCAGAAGATCAGTTAATGGTAGAAAGATTTGAAGACACCATTCAGTGCAAAGACAATAGTTATTTTGTTGAGTTACCTTGGAAAATAAATTGTCCAACTTTAAGAGACAATCTCAAAGTAGCTAAAGGACATTTATATAAAGTAATGAAAAAACTCAGACAAGATAATAATATTGTAAAGTACAGTGATGTCTTCAAAGAACAGCTACAGAAAGGCTTCATTGAAGAAGTAACAGATAACCCTTTTAAAAAAGATGGTTGTCATTATTTAACCCACAGGGGGGTTTATCGACAAGATGCCCCAACAACAAAACTCAGAGTAGTATATAATTGTAGCCTCAAAGACAGTGATAAACACAGTTTGAATGATTGCTTGATTGAGGGTCCTAATCTCATTTCTGACCTTGTGAAGATCTTACTGAGGTTCAGGTTAGACAAATATGCTGTACAAAGTGACATTTCGAAGGCATTTTTGAGAATAAATCTTAAAAATGAATATGATAGAACCAACTTAGGTTCTTATGGTTCAAGGATCCATTTGATTTGAATAAAGGGTTCATAACCTATAGATTTAATGTTGTGTTGTTTGGAGCCAATTGCTCACCTAGCCTATTAGCATTGACAATTAAACATCATTTAAACCAGTTTAATAACTCTCTAACATTGAACTTCCTTAAGGAACATTTTTACGTAGACAATCTAATAGGCTCAACGACAACAAAATCTGAATTATCTGAAGTCTATGAACACTCTCAAAACATTATGCAACAAGGTAACTTTGAACTTAGAGAGTGGATTTCAATAATGAGGATTTAAACAAAAAGATTTTAAAAGATAATAAGGTCTTACTGAGCCATCAGACAGAGTTAAAACTTTAGGTATGAACTGGTATTTGGATGCAACTTCTAACAGTCATGATTCAATCTGTACTAAAGGTTTTAAACTTGATGAGGAAGCAAATACTAAAGACAATATTATCAGAGGCTTCAAAAATTTTTGATCCTATGGGTCTATTCCTGCCTTCAACAATAAAATCAAAGATTCTCCTCCAAGAAATTTGGAGGACAAATGTTGGGTGGGATGATCCAATAACAAATGAAAATCAAAAATCTTGGAAGAAGTTAGCTACTGATTTAACAAAAGTGCAGAACATTAAAATTCAAAGGTGCTGTGGGTTTAGGGATAAGCCCCAGAGACTTCATGTGTTTGCTGATGCAAGCACACAAGCTTATGGGTGCTGTGCGTATCTTGTAAGCCCTACAGAAAGTCATCTAATTTATGCCAAAGGGAAAGTAGCACCTCTCAAACCTATTCGAACCATACCTCAATTGGAACTATTGGCTGCTACATTAGCCATTAAAACCATTTCATTGCTTAAGGATGCTTACTATGACGTGTGTTTAAGTCATATCCACGTCTGGCTTGACAGTCAGATTTGTCTTGCCTGGATACGGAATGATAGCATTAATAGTAGAATATCTTTGTAAGAAATAGGCTAAAAGAAATAGCTGACGCTAATGAAAGCCTACAAGTAAACTTTCACTATGTTCCAACTAAACAGAATCCAGCAGACTTTCTGACCAGAGGTTTATCCTACAAGTTGTTGAAGTCAAACAAAACTTGGTTTATGGGACCAAAGTGGCTCTGTGATACAGACCAATGGCCTGTGGAACAAGTTAACTTGACATTAAATTTAATCTTTTCAAATGAAAAGGTTGAACCAATCACTAATTATGAACAGTATTCTGATTTCAACAAACTTGTCAGGGTGACAGCCTACTGTTTGAGGTTTGCTCACAACTGTTTAGCTACAATTAACAAACAGCTAAATAAAACAATCATAATTATACAGAAGTTGCAACCCAATATTGGATAGGCCAGGCACAACAAAAAGAGTACAATAAAGAGTTAGAATTCTTAACAAATGGGAAACAAACAAAAGAACCTGTACCATCAGTAGTTGTGGATCTAAACTTGTTCAGAGATGAGGAAGGCCTTCTAAGGTGTAAAGGGAGATTAGACAAATCAAAACTGTCATACAAAAGCAAAAATCCAATCCTTTTACCTAGATTTAGCTATTTGACAACATTAATAATCAGGAAAACACACAATGATGTATATCATATGGGGGTACCACAGACACTAACTACATTAAGAAAACTTATTGGATACCCAAGGGAAGGATCACTGTTAAAACAGTCCTGAGTGAGTGTGTCACATGTAGGCGTATTCATGCTAGGCCCTATAGGAAACCAAATCCTCCTGCTTTGCCAGAGGAGAGAGTTACTCTCAACAGACCCTTTGAGACTGTAGGCATTGACTATACAGGAGCATTGACTGTAGGGTGGGGTGACACTGAACAAAAAATGTACATTGTACTGTTTACATGTGCAGCCTCACGAGCTGTTTATTTGGATGTTGTGGAGGACCTAACAGCAGAATCTTTTGTTGCTGTCTTTAAGAGATTCTGTGCACGACATTCAGTACCCAAGACAGTTTGGACTGACAATGCTACATATTTCAAAGCTGGTGAACAAGTCATCCACGACTTGTTAAGCAATGAAATCACACAATTATATATACAAAATACAAACATAAAGTGGAAGTATATTCCGGTTGCCTCTCCTTGGTATGGTTCTATCTGGGAGAGGAATATACAGACAGTAAAGAATTGCTTGAAAAAGCAATTGGCAAAAAACAGATACACTTATTTGGGTTACTCACTCTCCTGGCTGAGATTGAGAACATCATTAACAATAGGCCACTCACTTATGTGAGTGACAACATTAATGACCCAGAACCATTAACTCCAAATCATTTGATTCGGGGAGAACAAGTTAGTCTCCTGCCGGACTACAACATAGACTCTTCAGAAGACCCAAACTGGACTCAACGACATGATGAGCTCCAGACTAAGTTACAACATTTAACTAGAGTTAAAGCTCATTTCATAAAACAGTGGAAAACTGAGTACTTGATGGGTCTAAGGGAGAGACATAAACAAATGACTAAGAAGGATTGGTCTGACACAATTAAGGTAGGGGACCTTGTTCTCATACATGACAGTACTCCAAGACAATACTGGCCTCTGGCTAGAGTTTCAGAACTCAGACCAGGGGCAGACGGGGTAACAAGAGTGGTCAAATTAAGGACTTCAACGGGTGACACAACAAGAGACATTTCTCTTTTGTACCCTTTAGAGTCTGGACCCAAAACAATGGACTTTGGAGAACCTTCTCCACTGACAGTAACAACTGGAGACACTGAACTTCCAGTAACTATTCCTTTGACAGTAGGAGTGGTAACGCATCCTACTACAACATTGACAGACACAAGACCTCAGCGACAAACAGCATTAAAAGCGCGACTATTTTTACAACAAAAAATAGATGCTGGGGAATTGTAATTTTATCTTCTAACTTTCATTTTTTCTTTTCTTATGGTAAAGACCATAGACAGTTTCATCCTATGGATGTATATTTTCTCTTCTAATTAAATGCTACACCTTCTCCATGAGAAGGTGAGGATAGGCACTGTTAATCAGATTAACAGGCATTTACAGTTAAATAGTTAGCTAGTCTACACTCAGACAAAAATTGGTGACATTGACACCAAAATTTTTATCTCCCGGGGCCCCCAGTATATGGAAAACTGATGAGTGGGTAGTTGGGAGGTAACGAAAATGGTTCACTGAGTAGGTAGGTAGTTAATCTAACAATCATTAAATTCCTTTTATGTCAATAACTGGGTGGATGAAACCAATTGGTTGCTCACCAGAGTTATTCTCCACACTAGTATTTATATACTGTGTGGGAGGAGCGTGCTCGGTAATGGAGATACATTACCGCTCAACCAACCGAGGAATAAACCAAGACAACGCTGGTACAAGAAGCCCCGCGAAGAGGAGAACAAAAGGAGAAGGGAACGAAAACGAAGAACGGGGCGAGAGGACGTACCAGCAAAGTGCGCTCTCGAAAACATAACCGGAGAAGGGAGAGACTGTAATAACTAAAAGTAAGTGACTAATTGAGTTTTTACACCAAACAGTTAATTACATTAAATTAAGCTGGGTCAGACAAGTTAGGCCTACATTGTGGCCTAAGACCCAGCATCAACTCGTAGCTTAACAAAGGTGAAGGTAGATTGCCCTAACCTAATTCTTGTGAGGAATCCTACTGTGGACCTCAATTTATCTACCCGCTCTGGACCATTTCCGGAATCTCTAGGCTGACCCCTCTAGGCTAGACTTGATCTACTCTATAGTTAGACTGGAGATATAAGGGGTGGGTTAATTGTGGACCAATTCATACAGAGCATTTTTCGCAAGTTTGTTAGTGTTTGGGATACTGAAAGATGATTCGTACTGAGCCCTTAATATTTCGGATACTTCTGTTAGATCGTCAGATAAAGCACCGTCTTCGTTTTTCAGAGGTCCAATAGTCGCATGGTTTTTCGACTTCCTTTTTCCAAAATTGTAGAAGTACTTTGAGTTAACCTTACCGCCTCTATAGCGTCGTCGTCTTCTTTTTCTGTATGCTTCTCAATTAGTTCCTGTATGACGCAATCGATACTCTGCAGTTTATCATTTAATATTTTTCTGATGTTGTTATCTTTACAGTTACTTAATTTTGCAGTCACTCTTTTTCTCTTTCGGAACAATGACCTCTTTTGTCTCTCGAACCTGCTTCTCTTTCCCTTTTATTGTATTTTTGGGACATGTCTTTCCACAATTTCCAGTGTCTTCTCCTCTAAAGTCGTTAGCATCTCTTCCGTTGTCTTGGCCTCGAAGGTGGATTTCCAATCTATTACTTCCATGCTGGTTGCAACATCTTCCCAGTTTATAGCTTTGGAGTGAAAATTAAAAATTTCGAATTTGCTTCTCTCTGTTGTTCGTGTTCTTTCCTTTCTTGCTGCTTTTATATTGGTTGTTATTTCAATAATGTTGTAATCTGATATTATAGTTGGGGATAGTTCTACATTATCAATTAGGTTGCTGTTGTTTGTGAACACCAAATTTAGGCAGTTGTTTTTCTTATTTTCTATTATTTCTTGTGTTAACATAAATTCATCAGCTAGAACTAGTAGCAGTTTTACCTGCTCCTGGTCTTCCCGTGTGTACCCCTTGTCGTGGTGTATACATATATTTTTCCTATCCTTTTATATTTCATGAATGGAAAATTAAAATCACCACAGAGAAAAATATTTGGGGTTGGAGAGTGTAGATCTTTTGCCCAGTTTCTTACCTCTGTAATGGAATCAGAAAATTTTGAGGTTGGCGTGTTCGGGGGCCTGAACATTACAATTAGCACCATATTTAATTTTTCAACTTTTGCTGCTGCACATTCTACGTAGCTGTTTGAAGTACTTATAGTAATTTCTGCCATATGCCTTTCGCGTGTGTAAATAGCACATCCTTCTTTACGTCTCACTGTTCTGTCGGCTCGGAGGATGTTACAGTTGTCAATTTGTATTTCTTTTTTATCAATACAGAACTCACAGTGTTCACAGTTCGCCTGGCAGTCCTTTAGATGGGTTTCCGTGAGGCATGCAAAGTCTGCTCCGGTTTCTTGCATGAGTCTTTTCAGGTATAAAAAACTTTGTTCGATAAATGATTTGATTTAAGGCCTTGAATGTTGGCTAGGATTAGTTTTATTTTTTCTCTATCATTTTCACATACATTCGATTCGTTTTCCAATAGTGGTGCCGGTTTCGTTGTCTTGTGATCCTCCGAGAATTTGCCTCTCTTTATCTTTGCCGGTACTTGTTGTCCCGATAACGCATGAAGTGGTTTTGTGTGTACCTTCTGTCCGGCTCTCTGATTCCTATATTTGTCAGCTGACCTTGTATTTGCTGGATGGTATTTAGCAGCTGAATTGTGCTGGCTACGTCTAAAAAATTGGTAGCCCTCTTTGATGTTCGTTTTTCCTGTTCACCTGTTGCGTTCTTTTGACGGTGGTGGTAACAGCATTTTTGTCCGTATTTGCACCTCCCATATCTTGCATAGGTGTTGCAGACAGTAATGTGGTGGAACTTGCACTTTTTTCAAATTTGCAATATTGTCTTGTATAAAGTGTGTTACATAATGTGGGATGTGCATAGATGCATTGCCCATCCCGATATCTGCAGTAACCTTTTGCGTAGTATTTACAAACGGTATTTTCTACGCTTCTACTTCTTGTTATCTGGTTATCTTCTATGTTCTTACTTTTGATATTATCATTATTTTTCTTTGGCTGTTTATTTCCTACGTTCTTATTTTTTATCTTTTTATCATTTTGTTCGTTGGGCAGTTTCACTACCTCGCAACTTTTACCTGTCAACTTTCTTTCATCTATATCTTCATTCTGTATTATACTGTTATTCATTATTTCGACTTATATATGTTAACCCCTCCGTCTATGGCCTGGGTTGGTTCGAAGTCGACGGGGGTTTTGGTTAGGAGGCATCAACGGATCTGTTACTTGCAGTAGTTTCTTCTATACTACTCTCCGAGTTCTTCTTTAGTGGCTCAGAGGATTCTGAGAGGCTTATTAAATTCTATGAGGGTTCCCCCGATTCTTCTTGTAACGTATCGGGAGATTTTAATGACTAAGTTCTCTGAAGAGAGCACGGCTCGAAGGAGAAGATAAAGACTTTTTCTTACTGTAATTTATGCTAAAATGTTACAGGTAATGCTCAGCCTCGTAATTTGAATCAGAATAAACATGGAAGAATTTTTGTGGGTTTATATACCCAAAAACTACTAACATCATTATTATTAAATGTTGAAAAGGCTGCATTATTTTTGCACAATATTTGAAAATAAAGTAAATCTTTTAGCTGTGGTAATGTTTAAACAGATAAACAGGATATAGGAAGAGGAAGCCATATTTCTATCTTAAATCGCTTATTTGCAGATCTGATGTTTTCCTGATCCGCCGAGTTAATTAGAAGTGGAAATGGAACTATGCATCTTTATACTAAGATATGCATATGAGCAAAAATTAAAGGTTTAAGTTTTACAATTAAATGCTTAGGCAAGACATGACTTCATCTTTTATAACGAAGAGAGAACGTATACAAAACATGAACATTTCAAAAGTTACTCAGGATTCATTATTAAGCTAAATCTAAAAATGATCAAGAAATTTTAAAAAAGAACAAGTCATCAATTATTTGGCAAAGTAGAAAGCAAATAAAAAATTTATTCCAATGGAAAAATAATAAAAAAAATAATAATATCGCCGAGTACACATTCTTAAATGGCGACATAATGTCGGGTCGTACATTGAGTACAATCCCAAGTACATCACTGAGTAAGTTGTAATTTTGGTTTATTACAATTATGATTATAATTACCAATTAATTAACATTCGCTTATTATCGTTAATTATAGTTTTATTAAAGTACATTAATTACATTATATTAAATTATTATCGTTAATTACCGTTTCATTAAAGTACATCAATTACATTATATTAAAGTATTACAGTTAATTACAATTAAACAGTTAACTATAGTTTTTTACAGTGTTTCATATTTATAGACAATTAGGATGTTAGGAGTATAACATAAAGTACATGGGCACATACGGTATATATATATATATATATATATATATATATATATATATATATATATATATAACATAACACACATAATAATGCTTTAGAAATTAGAAGCAAGCTAGAGGAGATTTTCATCTCATAAGCGCTCACTTTTGCTGCTGTCAGAGGAATTCGAACACTCGTATAAGCATTTATGAGATTGCGAGAAATTAATTAATTTAAAGAAAAGAAATAAAAAGAATACATGTCAACGTATGTGCATGTACGTAACTATGTACGTAATCATGATCATCAGGGGACATGTACGAATGCACAAAGTATTGTACACATATTGGTAGTCACACAACAGGTTGACAATAAGTCAAGAAAGGACATGGATGTATGAATGAACATATAAATAATGACGTATAGAGTGTACAGTTTTTATTATTATGTTAAAGAATTTCCATACATTGTATACTAGAGATATGATGAAGGGAAATTAATGACGGGAAAATGTGAAGGGAATTAAGCTACTTTATGACGTCATAGTTATTCAAATTATGCCATACGTCGATTCATAATTAATACGCCATAGTTATTTAATTCGTACGTACAGTACAAGCCATTATTGGGAGAAATTAGAAAAAACGAATTAAAGACAAAGAGTGAGTGAAACTATTAATTAAATATACGGCAAATATTAAGGAATTGGGTACATTTGAGGAATAATTAAGTAAATGAATAAAGAAGTACAAACAAGGGTTCAAATCATACCACATCATAATCTAATAAAATTTAGGGATGAGAGTTAGATGCAAGGCAACAATAAATAATTAATTATCATAAATTCTATAATAAATGGAAAATGGAGATATGGGTAATATTGTGATGGAAATGTTAAACGATCTAAACCGTCAATTGTCTTGTTTGTACTTTAAGGGAATGAAATTAAGGGACATTCGTTTCTCACAACGAACCTTCAATGACTCAAACATGGATTCGACTTAACCATAGAAAGCAATAGAAAGCAACAAATAAAATTTTTATCCAAACTCGCGTTAGGCGATTTTGATTCTTATGTAAAATGAATATTGATTATGTAGGAATTATTCATTGTTTATATATATATATATATATATATATATATATATATATATATATATATATATATATATGAGGCGTCGCGAGTACGAGGAGTGAACTCGCCACATTGGCGATTTTGCTATTGTTCCACGAATGAATAGTTCAACCTTTCCCCCATCCACAGACAATTTTTGATATAGCCAAATACCCCCCCTCGTACCCTCAAAATGTAATTATTTTCAATGTATGTATTTGCGCTATGTGACCCTCGTACACAATAGTCACAAATTTTAAAAGCGTCTATCTCAAAATTGGTTTGGCGAGTTCGCCCCTCGTATTCGCGACGCCTCATATGTATAGTAGGGTGGATCGATTTTACATTTTTTTCGATTTCCATATTCTAATAGAGACAAAAACTTGCGCATGCATGAGAAAATAGCCTCTGCAAAATCTTAGCTTAATAGGTAATCATCTTCTGCCCCCGGCAGAGCGATGAAAATCATATTTTAGTAGTCAAAAACGTATTTTTAAAACCCTAGCCTAGAGTCATAAAATTTTGCGTGTGTTATTTCATGCCTAAGCAACGATATAAATGCTATGGGAAATATATAAATGCATTATTTAAGACAGAGCCGATCTGAAAATATGTATAATATACATATTTTCAGATCGGCTCTTTTTCTTAAATAATGCATTTATATATTTCCCATAGCATTTATATCGTTGCTTAGGCATGAAATAACACACACGCAAAATTTTATGACTCTAGGCTAGGGTTTAAAAATACGTTTTTGACTACTAAAATATGATTTTCATCGCTCTGCCGGGGGCAGAAGATGATTACCTATTAAGCTAAGATTTTGCAGAGGCTATTTTCTCATGCATGCGCAAGTTTTTGTCTCTATTAGAATATGGAAATCGAAAAAAATGTAAAATCGATCCACCCTAATGTATAGTGCATTTTTCTGGAAAGAAACGTTCCGGAACTCTGCTATAAATTTCTTACAACCTTTGCCATTTTATCACCCCGTGGACCTCCCCCCCCTCCCCCTACACACACCAAAAAAGCGTCCTTCTTATTCCTAAAATTTTGACATGTAACCAAAAAAAAATATATATATATCGGTGCGACACTAAAAACAAGAAATTTTCTTTTGCATGTTGACAGTAAAAGGTACCAGAACACCGTTCCAGCGCGTTCCGCCAGAAAAAATGTTTTATATATATATATATATATATAAACTTGTGGTGCATCTTTTTCCTGATGAATCATGCATCCGGACCGAAGAGAGTCAAGAGTCTTGAATGCAAACTAACATCACAGGCACGTAGATGATTATGAACTGACCAAACATTGAATTTGATATCACGGAGGATTGTTGCTTCCTGTGATGATGAACCACGTACGGAAGTCTTGTCAGTACAATGACCCTCTTTGTACTTGACAATGGTACTGTAAGTTACTCTATCTATGGAGAGAGCGATGCTCTGTGTAAAACATCAAAACCTCTCTTTTAACGTGAACTTAATATATTAATATGTCTTAAATGTTGATTATACTCGTATATATATATATATATATATATATATGTGTGTGTGTGTGTGTGTGTGGTGTGTGTGTGTGTGTATATACACATTATTCCGTTTTAAGCTTACATGTAAATTTTGGTTTGTTCTACCTTGGGGAAGAAACACAAACTTACAGTGCATCTTGCTCCTGAAGAATCGTGCACTTAGGCTGATAATAATTAGAAGTGTCTGTAATACAATCTAACGGAAATTGCGCGAAAACGAACACGCATTTGAGTATGCTTTTAGCTGGAGTAACACGGAGCATTGTTGCTTTCAGTGGTGATGAACTGCGCACGAGGCCTCGTCAGTACTTTGACGCCCTGTTTAGTTGGCAATGCTGCTACAAGCTGCTCGTATCTTGAAATGGGAGCATGGGCCGAATGATGCTCGATGTGAAAAAATTTTGAAATTTTTGTCCTTCTTCGACTTCAGTTTTCCTGTAAGGTAAGGGTTTTGAGCATTGCTTGATTATATATATATATATATATATATATTATATATAGAGAGAGAGAGAGAGAGAGAGAGAGAGAGAGAGAGAGAGAGAGTAGTTTAAAAGTACTATAAGTGGTATATGTATATTTTGAATGACACAGTAGAGTATAATATATATATATATATATATATATATATATATATATATATATATATATAATATATATATATATATATCAGTACAGTATTTAGTTTGTTTGCCTTTTGCCCTTATAACAGTTTGGACTCGGTTAATCATTCTGTCAGTGTATTTCTTTACCAGTTATGGTGGAATACTTAATCCAAATATTCTACAAATCTTTCCACAGTTGTTCGATATTAAATTATTTCAGCTCATCCTTCTCACCGTCTATATAATGTTATATAGCCTCAATTGGATTCATGCCAGGGTTTTGTGAGGGTCATTCCATAAATTTCAGTTCGAGGGCGTACTCCTTCCGCTTTAAGTATGTTTTCTTCTTTTTTTTTCAGTTCGTGCAGTGTATTTTGGATTGTTAACTCGTAGGAAGATGAACCCTTGTTCAATCGGACGTTTTCCATCTAGAACGGCATGATTCAGTTGAAGAATTAATTTGTATTTCTCTTTTGTTCGAGTACCGTCGATTTTCACGAGGGAGCCAACTTCGGATGAACTTAGTTAGGGACTCCCAAACATTGATAGATTACCCACCATACTTTACTTTTGGTTTTAAGCATATATTATTAGATCTCTCCCTCTGTCGCCATCGTACATACTGTTTACTTTTAGACCCAATAATTTCAAATTTTGATTCATCTGTCCACAGAAGCTTTGCCCCAATCATTTGACGTCCAGTGGGCATAATCTTGTGCTCATATTTCACCCTCTAAGACTCGTTTCCTGATCTCAGGTATGGTGCTTTGGCAGCAACACTTCCTCGCAACCCTGCCCCCCGCAATCGACGTCGTATTGTTACGGCCGAAAAGTTAGTGCCCTGTGAGGAATTAAAGTCCTGCTGCAAACTACAACTGTTTTCTTCTTTCTCTCCGGCAGGAAACCTTCAAATACTCATCTTGAGATTTTATCGTTTTTCTTGGCATTTCTCTTCGTTATTTGTCTTTTTTGATAGTGCCCCACACCCCTTTTATAGAAATGTCCATTTTTTTTTAGCAATTTCTCTAATAGTATATCTTCCTTCTCGTAAAGTCACGATTTTATGCAAACATTTTCTGGTATCTACCTTACTGGGGCCATTGCATGTGAAAAAATAATTTGAATCCCCCTGTAAAAGAGTTTAAGGCACTCATTATTTCGATACATGATGTAGAAAAGTAGGAATGCTTATAAAACACATTGCATAACAACACATTGCATAACAACACATTACATAACAACACATTGCATAACAACTATTCTACAGTAGCTAAGCAAAAAATGAAAAAGCCCGTAGTCTAAAATCGAATTTCAATGAAAAGAACAAGAGACAACATACCTGAGTGATGCAGTTGTAAAAATGCTTTCATAACTAACTCATAACCTTGTAGGTTATTGTTTATATTGCGTATGCGTAATGTCGACAAGTAAAATTATGTTACTTAGGAATATTTTTTTCCAAATTCTGAATTTAATCTAGAATATGGAGCATTTTTTTGACCAATTTCAGTGGTGTTTCCAAACTTTTGAACATTACTATATATATAGTGAGAATCCTTTTAATATAGAAATTGAAGAAGACATTGGTCAGGTTACTTGTCTAGAGGCGAATTCGAGTTGTTCTTTAGGACAAATTTTGTGAATGTAAAAGAAGTATCATTTTCAATATTTATTCTGAATAAAAGGTAAGCAAGTGTTTGATACAGTTTGGCAATTATTAGTTATTTTGTGACGTCAGAAGCTATGTTTATCATTACGAGTTCTTATATATATATATATATATATATATATATAATATATATATATATATATACAGGCCCTCTCTGAGGTCCAGAGAGGCCCGGGCCACTTCCGGCTTTTGAGGCCCATAGCTAAACCCAATTATTACTTTCACTGCAACACATTATAGTCAAACCTGAAAGTTTCTAAATTTGAGGAACCCTCCTTAAGCTTGAGGCCCAGGCCAAATGACCCTCCTAGCGCCCCCTCTGATAGGCCCTATATATATATAAAGTTTTTACATTTCATGATCAAGTTAAATAAACTTATCTGGCATTCACACAGAGAAGAATCTTTCAGGTTAAGAACTGAAATTTAATATCGGTAATCTAAATTTTAATCTCTGCTTTTCACTAAAAGGAATAATGATTAATGCGTATAAAAATATTTGATGTACAACGTTTAAGCGTTAGATATTTATTGTAAATAAATAAAACAATTTTTTTTAAAGTAGAACGAATGATAAAATAACCTTAATTCGTTGTTTTCAGATAAGTGATTCTGTTCTTATTTTATCCGAGTTCAAGTTTCTATGGTTACGGCGTAATAAAAAGTTTAATGTTTCGTCCATAGATGGCGCTCTGTCACTCTGCGATGAAAGGGAACATTAAAAAGAAATTTAAAATTAAATTTATTTTCTTTTTCATAACCTTAATAAAACATTTATACGAGGTGGACCCCAAAAATGGTAACTGAAAACTAATTTTGCATATATTTGTTCGGTTATTTCTTTTGGGGGTCACCCGAAGTTACTCGATACCCGATCATTTGATGGTCACTTTTTCCTTCCATGGCCGAATTGTTTGATGGCGCTGTTTAATCTCCTTCGCAACATCTAAGACCATATGACGGAGTGAACCTACAGTTTTACGCGTGAACCACGGGTCGCTACATCATCCGGACGCGGAGGACGGTCCCGGATCCAACTACTCTTCGGATCGAGTGTCAGTCAACTTTGTCGATCGACGGGAAGCAGTGCTACAACATTGGCCACGACGTAGCCCCTATGGACGGGTTAATTAGTGGATACCTTAAGAGCGCTTATGATCGCTCTAAAAGCTTTAGTAAGATATATTTATACCTAATTTTAAAGGATAATACGATATTAACAGTCTTCAAAGTAATAAAAAACGAATGAAAAAGGTATAAAACTTAAATTGATAACATTAACATAAGATTAATATTTAGTTTTTTGAAAAAAAACTAAATATTGATTCGAGTCCTTTAAAATATAAGAAATCTGGGATCACCTCAAGATCAGGGCCCCCATGTATTCTTGTTTTTTGCTTTACAGTACCAAATATGATAATAAATTAAATTGAATACCCGGTTAGGTCAACTGTATGCCCTTGACGATTGGTTAGGTTAAGTCGTGATATTTTCGTTAGTTTTAATGAAGATATCATTTGGTAATTGAGGCTGGGGGCCCTGATCTTCAGGTGATCCGAAATCTGATCTGTAAATAGGATATTTTCCTAAAACTTAGTTTTAATGGCTGGTTGTTCTGACTACTAAAATTTTAAATTTGTAAAAATAATTTGACAGAAAACTGCTTTAATTATTACCTTTCAATTCTAATAATTAATGTACGACACGTACGCGCGATATTGTTTTCCCCACGACATAGTTTAGTAATTAATTCGTAAGAAGTAAAAAAAAACTATATTTTCTTTATATTTTGTTTCAGTGCCGTTTGCAGGAAGAAGGGTGTTAAACGAACGAACCAACCAACCAACCAACTATACCTTACATTGTGCAATCCTGACAGTGAAAATTAATTTACATAATCTATCTAAGTCTTCTTCACCTACTAATTCAAATTTTAGAGCAAGTGTAGTTTACGTCCCCCTGTGATGCCTAGTGTAGTTTACGTTCCCAGCTTGTCCGCGTATACCTAATCAAATAAGATGTTAAAACTAAGGAAAATTTTACGACTTAACCTAACCAATCGTCAATATATATATATATATATATATATATATATATATATATATATATATATATATATATATATATATATATATACTGTAAATTGACGATTGGTTAGGTTAAATCGTAATATTTTTTCCTTAGTTTTAACATTTTATTTGATGGATTCGTTTAAAAAGTGTCTCCTAAAGATCCTAGGGATCACCTGAAGATCAGGGCCTCCAACCTTCTTTAGTTAGCCTTATAAGGCCTTATAAAGCTAACTAAAGAAGGTTGGGGGCCCTGATCTTCAGGTGATCCGATCCTAGTGTAGTTTACGTCCCCAACTTTGACCTAGTGTTACTAATGTAGTTTGTGTCCCCTTTTGCGTCAGGGGGACGTAAACTACACTTCCTCCCAAATTTTAAAATAAAAAGTAATTTACGGATCCCCTGAAGATCAGGGCCTCCCGCCTTCGTTAGTTAGCCCTACAAGGCTAACTAACGAAAATATCACGACCTACTTAACCAGTCGTCAAGGACGTACAGTTGACCTAACGATTGGTTAGGTTAAGTCGTGATATTTTCGTTAGTTAGCCTTATAAGGCTAACTAACGAAGGCTGGAGGCCCTGATCTTCAGGTGATCCAAAAACACTTTACAAATAAAAGTTTAACGTCAGTGACAACGACTTAGAATCTAACGGATAGTTCGTTTTGATCTTCGTTCTTCTTCTGACAATAACTTAGTCTAGGTTGCATTACCTTCGCTGTATTCGCATACAGGAATTATATAATATAAAATCGATGCTTTGGAAAATATAACACGATTTAAAATTTTAGAATTTGTCATCTTATCGTTTAACACCACAGTGATAACCGAATAAAAATCTTCAGACGATCGTCAATGCATAACCAAAATGTCAAGAAGGAAAAAAATATATTCGGGCCTCGGAAAAGGCTCAAAATCAACTAATTATTATTATAATAGTCGTGCTTTCAATAAAACATGTCTTAAAATCTGCTTCATAAATTACAGTGTATATATATATATATATATATATATATATATATGCACACACACGAGGTCTGTTCGAAAAGTATCCAGGCAGGATGTTTATTTTTAGAACAAGGTCACACTTGGAGTTGTGACTGTGCTAAACATGTCTCTGCATATCGAGACAAGTTGACTGATAGGGTTGCACGTTATTGTGTAGCGTCAGTCCACTGTGGTGAGCCGATAAAGTTAAACGTATTTTGTTTTGCGGCGATTTCGTCATGTTACTTGTTTTTTTTGTTTTTTTACTGTGAAGGTGTTTTGCAGCATGAATTTGCTCCACAAGGACAAACAATCAACAAGGAATTTTACATTGAAGTTTTGAGACGTCTACATGAAGCAGTTCGGAGGAAACGGCCGCAGAAGTGAGAGTCCGGAGACTGGATGCTTCATCACGATAACGCGCCATCTCACTCATCGCAACTTGTCCAACAATTTTTAATCAAACACGTAGCCCTCAAGTACAACAGCCTCCATATTCGCCGGATTTGGCTCCATGCGACTTTTTTTTGTTTCCGAAGCTCAAACAAACTCTGAAAGGACACCAATTCAATGATGAGACCATTAAAAGAAATTCGACGGAGCAGCTTTTGGCCATTCCGGAAAGTGCTTTCGAAAAATGTTTTTAACAGTGGCAGGATCGTTGGGCAAAGTGTGTGGCTTCAGAAGGAGGGTACCTTGATGGCGATTAAGCTCCAAATCCTGTAAGTACCTATTCTGTCTATCATCACATCAGTCCGGATACTTTTTTAACAAACCTTATATATATATATATATATATATATATATATATATATATATATATATATATATATATATAATATATATATATCATCTTCTTCTTCTTCTTCTTCCGTAGCCTTATTAGCCCACTTCTATGTGAGGTCGCTGTTGCAGATCCTTCTTCTTCATTCACTTCTGTCTTGAGCCACCTCTTCCTCCAGTCCCTTATCACTATCTTTCTTCAGTCTATCCCGCCACCTCATCTTAGGTCTACCTCTTCTTCTCGTGTCTGGAATTTCCATCCTCAGCATCCGTCGTCCCACATACTACTCCTCCCTCCTCTGGACATGCCCAATGCCCATACCATCTCAATCTCTTTTCCTGTGCCTTCTTGGAGATTTCCGTTACTTTTGTTGTTCCTCTTATTATAATGGATCTGCATTCATAAGGGTTTGGCAAAAGTTTTACGGCCGGATGCCCTTCCTGCCGCCAACCCTCCTCCTCTCTCCGGGCTTGGGACCGGCTGAGACTTGGGCTGGCTTGCCCACTCCCAGGCGGAGTTATATATATATATATATATATATATATAATTATTGTTCAATTTCGAAGTATAATGCTAAAACACAATTAGGCGGAATGAGATGAGTTGTAATTGGTGGATACTGGCCAATTACGGTTGTTTTCTTAAACATTTACGACCTTCACAGCTCTCCCATCAGCATAACAAAATATGTTGGAAACGAGCGTTTAACCAACACTGTACTAACATCTTGGTAAGTATGTACTCCAGGAGGTGGCTTTTTTTATGCAGGAAGGAGGGGCCAAGGGCAAATGCCCCAAAAACGACCCCCCCCCCACACACACCTCATAGAGGATAGAGAGAGCCAAATTCAAGGTTCAAGGTATTCGAAATGCCTGGACACTCTGCGTTTGAAATATTGGATGTCAGACAGGAGGAAAGATGGAGTGAGGAAGATTGTTCCAGAGTTGACCGGTTGAGTAGATGAAAGATTGAAAATATCAATTAACTCTTGTGTTAGAGAGTTGGACAGAAAAGGAATGAGAAAGTGTCGAAATTCTAGTGCTGCGTGTTCTCCTTAATGGAGGAGGCATGCAGTTAAAGAGTTTAGAAGAGCAGTGTGTTATAATAGCGATAGTAAAGTTAGAGATAATGAGGCAACATTGCGGCGAAGAGAGAGGGATTGAAGACAGTCAGTAAGAGGCGGGGAATAGATGAGACGAAAAGTCTTTGATTCCACCGGGTCAAGTAGAGCTATGTGGATTGAGCCACCCCACATATGAGAAGTATACTCCATACAGGGGCGGACAAGACCCCTGTACAGAGACAGCAACTGAGTGGGAGTGAAGAAACTGCGGAGCCGGTACAGCACACCTAACCTCTTAGAAGCTGTTTTAGAAAGAGAGTATACGTAATCTTTCCAGGAAAGATCACGATGCGATTTTTGCACTGAGGCAGTTGATGGAGAAACACCGGGAGCGACAAAAGGGACTGCACATGGTTTTCATCGACCTAGAGAAAGCATATGATAGAGTGCCACGCCAGGAGGTTTGGAGGTGTATGAGAGAGAAAGGTGTGCCGGAGAAGTACGTTAGGTTGGTGCAAAGTATGTATGAAGGAGCAAGGACCCAGGTTAGGAGTAGTGTAGGTGTAACGGAATGGTTCCCCGTGAGGGTTGGTCTACATCAGGGATCTTCTTTGAGCCCGTACCTTTTTGTTTTGATTATGGATGTGTTGGCCCAGGGGATAAAAGATCAATCCCCTTGGTGTATGCTCTTTGCAGACGATATTGTTCTGTGCAGCAACAGGAGAGAAGTAGTAGAAAGAAAATTGGAGGAATGGAGGAGGGCTTTTGAAGACAGAGGGTTGAAAATCAGCAGAAAGAAAACGGAGTACCTGAGGTTCTCCGAAAATCAAGACTCAGAAATTAGTTTAGAGGGAGCGAGGTTAAAGAGAGTAAGTAAGTTTACGTACTTGGGATCGACAGTGGCTGAGGACGGTGAGCTGGACACAGAAATAACACAGAGTGCAATCTGGTTGGAAAAATTGGAAGAAAGTTTCAGGGGTGTTGTGTGATCGAAGAATAGGCGCAAGGGTTAAGGGAAAGGTGTATAAGACTGTGGTAAGACCGGCTATGATGTACGGGGCTGAGTCTTGGGCTATAAAGAAAGATCATGAGAAAAGACTAGATGTAACGGAGATGAGAATGCTGAGATGGATGTGCGGAGTGACAAGGTTGGATAGAGTAAGGAATGAAAGGATAAGGGGCACAACAAAGGTTGGAGAAATCTCGAGGAAAATACAAGAAAGTAGACTGAAATGGTATGGACATGTGATGAGAGGGGACGAAGATTATGTGGGTAAGAGAACGATGAATATGGAGGTGCGTGGCAGGAGAAGAGAGGCAGACCGAAGCGAAGGTGGATGGAGAAGGTGAGGGACGATTTGAGGGAGAAGGGTTTGTCGGAAGAAGAAGCCCAGGACCGGGCTGTGTGGAGGAGGCTGGTCAGAAACGCCGACCCCGCATAGAGGCGGGAACGGGCGAAGAGAAAGAAGAAGATCACGAGAAAAGGAAATACCAAGAATGTTAAGGGAAGAGGAAGGATTGAGTTGTGTATTGTTGAAGATAAGGGGATAGTCGTGTGGAGGATTGCGGCGAGCAGACAGATGGAGGAATTGAGTTTTTGAGACATTGAAAGCCACAAGGTTTTCTCTGCCCTAATCAGAGATAGTAAAAAGATCAGAGGTCAGGTGTACCATAGTTGTCCTACGCGAAGTATGGAGTGACTGTTGAGCGGGTGGAGAAGTGAAGAGTGAAATTATATATATATATATATATATATATATATATATATATATATATATATATATATATATATATATATATATATATATATATATATATATATATATATAATCATATTCATTCTTTTAAAATAATTTACCCCTTTCACTTGAATAATTCAGATATAAAAAATTTCTCGTGCTAATTTTTTTTATAATGTTGATCCTTTTATCATGACGTTAATTTATTCTGAAGAGAAGACAATTCAGGTCTTCCTCTCGACGGATCTGCTTTCATAAACTATTAAATCGAAAATCTTGTATGTATTGTCACAAATATTAGGTAATTAATCATTAATAAGTTAATAATAGTGGTACGATCTTAAAATTAATAATTTTGCATTCATGGCCGCACACGCACACACACACACATTATATATATATATATATATATATATAGAGAGAGAGAGAGAGAGAGAGAGAGAGAGAGAGAGAGCACTTATAATTCTTAATTATGTTCCATTTTCAGAAATGAATTAATTTCGGTTAATTGAAACTCGGCACGATTATTGTGAAAGGATGCGAGTTTTTTTACAAAATGGTGACGAATAATCCTGGCAATGTAATTTATTATCACGACCTCCAGCGTGCGATCTTTGGTCAAGTCTTTAATGACGCAACAGTGGACCAAAATGCTGCCTAACTTCAAGAACAGTTCATCCCGTTTCTTAGTGACCAACAACGCTAATTAATATGGAGAGAGAGTTTGGTTTTAGCAGGGACGACGCAAGGTCTCATACAGCAAATGTCGTTTCTCTCGAAACTCTCGGGCTCGAGAGTCCTGTCCAACGAGTACCCACACCCTTACAACTGTGATTTTACATGACCTCCTCCGTCACCTGACCTCAACCCCTGTGCTTTCTTCTGATGAGGATATCTAAAGGACAGGGTCTTTAAAAAAAATCTCAGGACAACTGAAATCTCTAAAGGCTGTAATTGAACGTGAAACCCGCTCCATTTCTATCGAAATGTTGAGGCCGTAATAAGAAATTGCGCTGTTCAAATTTGTCATGTAATTTGGTAAGGGAAAAGACACACTGATCATGTTGTGTACTTGTAATAAATAAAATAATAATAATAATAATGATAAATTACCTTTTCGCGATAATCGCACCAAATTTCATGAGCGGAAATTAATTCACTGATTTTTAGTTAAATTCTGAGAATATGTCAAAGATAAAGAATCGTTCTGTTTATACCAAAGCGGATAAAATAATGTTAAGAACGAGAAAGAAGAAGAGGAAAAGAATAGTGATAATAAGAAGAAGGAAAAGAAAGAGTATCAGGGTGAGAACGATCTAATGTAAACATTAAAGATGACTGTCACTTCAATGGTTTTTTACCGATCAATCATGATGATGTGCGGACGTTTCAGTGGACGGTCATATCACCTCATCTGAAATACTGTATGGGTGTGTATATATATATATATATATGGGTAAGTGTGTGTGTGTGTGTGTGTGTGTGTGTGTGTGTAAAAATTGTTTCTGGGAGTAAGTGGTTTATATACTGATGTATAAATAACACACACACACACACACACACACATATATATATATATATATATATATACGTTTTAGGCATTTCTTCAGCGACATCTTCAGGCACTTTCGAAGATTCTCTTTCTGCCTTCTTCAACATTCCTGCAGCGACTCTTACAGTGGACACCTACAGGCATTCACTCGTTCTTATGCCGAAACAAGATTTTCCTCGATTGCCTTTCTGCCTCAAACAAGGCACTATTGTTCTCAACCAGAGACAGCGTACTGGAGCTACATATGGCACCTCGAATCCAGGATCTCCAACCCTTTCCAACCCTCTTCAGTCAACCGCTGGCATTCAGACATATAACAGCTATTCGTAACAGCCCTTTCGCTTGGGCATAGTTGTCATTCATTATTCAACAGTAAACACTCAAAATCAACCACGCAATCTTACTTTTGCTAATCATTTAATTTACTATTGTACATTTGTCCTATTGTAATCAACATCATTCTCAGCAATTCATATGCTTTTCTTCTAAACAATTAATCAAGCATTATAACGGTATTCACTGCACAATATTAATTGTAACGTTTTAACTGTGATTGTTATCATTTATTGCTTGTTTATTTTAAGGAAGCAAACTCGCTATATTAATCTCCTTTAGTTAATGACATTTATTATTTTGATCGAAAGATCTGGTGTCGTCAAGCAAGCATTTATTTAATTAATTTAACTACATTCCTTATAGGGCCTATCGTCAACAAGCCAATATGTGTGTGTGTGTGTGTGTGTGTGTGTGTGTGTGAGATATTTATACATTATTAAAAATAATAAAAGAGCAAATACTACGTTTTTAGTATTTATTGCATTCAAATACAAGATTTGAATGCAAATCTGTATATATATATATATATATATATGTATATATACAACCAAACGGGGCTATTAATGCACAAATAAATCTTACATACGGGCTGCGGAACAAAGTCGATCTGGGAAATGTCGACATGCATAATATCGATATTAAAAACTTAGTTTAAATTCGGTCACGTTAGGTTAATTTGGGTTAGGTTAGGTTACATTATGCCCGGTTAGGTTACGCCAGGTTAGGTTAGGTTGGTCTGGATAGGTTAAGTCAGTCACTTTCATTGAAAATCTGAAATGTAATTTGAAATGTGAAATCCATATACTTGCATGAGGTCGAACGGCGACATTATGAAATTCGATTTCCTTAATGCAACGTATTATACATGTGTATATATATATGTATGTATATACCTTTCAAACGCTATTTTTATTTAGAACACTCTGGAAACAAGAAACCGCTGAAGAAAGTTAACTTTTTAAGCGATTCCAAAAAACACTTTCGGTATAGATGTCAAATCTCTGAAATTAATAGTTTCAGAATCTTAAAATATTTCAAAGCTGAAGAAAATTAATGAGTTTCCTATTTCTTTGTTTACATATTTCCACTCTGTTCGAAGCAAATGTACATGACCGATCATTCACTATCATACAGACACGAACAATGAATAAGCAAAACACTATATTATACAGGGTATCCCATAAGTCCAATCTCATAGGAATTTTATTTTAAATTAAATTTGCAAAAGTAATATATTAGAACGGAAACATTTGTTCAAATTGATGTCTTGTTTTGGGACCCTTTTTTTCGTTGCCTTTTTCTGAGGAGTGTAACTCACTTCGATATTAGTCATTGCGTGTTATTCTACCTGCAACAAAAAAAAAGAGGTCCCAAAACAAGACATCAATTTGAATATTCGTTTTAGTTATAATCTATTACTTTTGCAAATTTAATTTAAAATAAATTTTCCTATGAGACCGGATTTAGGGACACCCTGTACATATAAACCTTAGTCATATATATATATGCAAAGGGAGGTGATAGAGCAAGTACAAGAATTTACGTATCTGGGTCAAATTATCACTATCTCCTCGAGTGACGACTCAGATATAATGTAATGATGGAGTTGTTTGACCTCTTTCGTAACATCTCAGGTCATATGACGGGGGAGATCTACAGTTTTACGTGGGATTCGAACCACGGGTCGCTACATAGTCTGGATTTCGGAGGACGGTCTCCCATCCAACTACTATCCGACCCAGTATCACTCATCCGCGCTGATCAACGGAAACAGTGTTACGACATTGGCTACGACGGAGCTCACGCAAATATAAGAAAACAATATCGAAGTTATTTTGTTGTAGCACTCATGATTCATTGATTATAAACAACTTCAAATTCTTTACAAGCGAAGCTAAAGACACTCTTTTCGTATTTTGTGCACAAAATTTATGGGCACCAATTGCGGATTAATTATGAAAAAGGTTCTTGCAGAACACTACATTCGCTTTATAACATATCTTTTAGAGTGCTGCTTTACTTTCAAAATGTTCAGCTTCTCAAATGTTCGCTAATCACAACGTTTGAGCCTCCCTGAAGTAACAAGACGTGTTCAAGTCTAACGCGAAGAATTCAAAACTCAGACAATCCAATTGTTAAAGCTATTCATCAGTCCTGGTTTATGTTTTCTAGAATCTAGATTCTAGATTATGAACTTCTTGGTATGAAATGGCTCGTCTATAGCTACACTTAATACCAACATTGGCATTTTCATTACATGTCCTTTTTTTTTATTTTTTTTTCAGTATCAGCTTTGGTAGTTTTTGTTATTAATTTTATGACTGACTACTTTTTTATTATGTGGATTATTTTTAGTTCTTTTTATTTTTTATTTTTTAGTTTGCAAATTTATTGTTTAATTAGTTGTACCATTTATTACCTTCATGAATATTGTACTTTTTTCATGGAATTTATTTCCCGCCAATAAAGATTATCATTATATATATATATATATATATATATATTATATATATATATATATTATATATATATGGGCAGCCCTATATATATATATATATAATAATATATATATATATATATATATATATATAATATAAGGTGCTCTGTGTAAAAAGATGTTTAATTTTTCATACTTCCACTTAAGGTGTGAATGCATCAATGATTAAATACCTTTCCTTTCAATCTTTCAGATGTTCCGTGCGATGATTCCTCATTTCACGGCTTGTTGCCCCTCCCCTTGAGTTGGTCTGGTAAAGTGAAGAGTTGATTTCTTGCGTTCTCCACTTCACATAGCCTGGTACTCCCGTCTCATCTGGAATTGTTTTGAGCCAGGTGTCTAGTCTTCTTTTGAAGATATCCACCGTTACACCACTCGCGTTCCTTAGTTCCTTGGGCATCTGGTTGTATGAGTGGTTAGAGGGCTCAAAGTAAGATTAGGGACTAGTTCCTCCATTATTTTCCAATTGTAAATAATGCTGTACATCTCTCATATATGTGTGTGTGTGTGTGTGTATATAAACGATCAAGGGGTATAATTATCTGGTGTGCGCATAATAATGGACATCATATATATATACACACACGAGTATATTATGTTTGTACGTACGTATGAATATATTTTTTCAACTTATTAGGAAGTTTTCGCATTCCTGTTGTTTTTTAACAGTGTTTGGGATCGGAGTGAAACGAACGCGGGTGTTCCCTTAATCATTTCCAGAAGAAAAGAGGAGAAGGGAAAAAATCAATTAATTGAAGTAAAATGAAGTGATCGAAAAAAGACACTCGAACCACAACGAATAAATGATGGCATCACAAAAATAGACAGACACAAACGCTGAAACAAAGATAAATAATGAAAAAAAATAAATAAAAAAATATATAAAAATTGCGCGCAACTGCTTCAGCAGACAAACAAGGTCAACACACTTAGACCACGCCCCCCCCTTTGGCAAGTGCAAGGTCATTGGTCATCACGGAACTTTGATGACCTTAGTAAATGCCTGTATGAAGAGGTTGTTGACCTGGATTCGAACCTGCGCTCAGCTTTTACTTTGACCAACGAACTAAACTTGGTATTTATGTCAATGACTGAGAAATATATGTATTATATAAAAAGAAGAAAATTTTATTTCTTAAATGTAACTCGCTGAGAGAACGTATAACATATTATATACATATAAATACTGAGGTGGATACATCAAAAGAGAGAGAGAGATACACGCAGAAACATAAAAAAAATTAAATAATTATCAACTTATGTCGGTTTCCTGATGAAATTATTTAGTCATTGTAGCGAGACGTTGGCCATTTTGCTTTCCTGCATGAAGAAACTTCTCAGAAAGAAGACTGCATATATAATATATATATATATATATATATATATATATATATAATATATATATATATATAGTAAAATCACAGAATAACACGTGATCTTATTAATAAGCAAACAACCATATATATATACAGGGCGTCCCAAAAAATGTATACACACTTTAAATACTTATAAAGGCAGTGTTTATTAAAATACATTTCATTTTCAAAATGTAATAGAATCTACAGACATTATTTAATTGTTTTGTCAACGCCTGTTTTCAAACTGACGTCCGTTCTGGTCCAGGCACTGCTGATAACGCGAAGCAATGGAATCGCAAACATCACGAAACATTTCGTTTGGTATTTGTGTGCATTCTCGTTCAATGGCTGCTCTCAATTCAGCGACTGTTGCAGGTTTTATAGCGTAGACTTTGTCTTTTAAGTATCCCCATAAAAAAAAGTCTAGTGGTGTGAGGTCTGGTGAACGCGGAGGGTATTCTACGAAACCCCTTCGTCCAATCCACATCCACATCGTGCCAAGTACCACTCGCAATACTCCACTCTTCGGTCCGGATCACCTTCATTAATAGCATGGACTAATCTTGGAATGTAACTTTTCCATTGACAGCGCTTCAAAATGCGTTGGACAGACGATTCTGAAATTCCTACCTCACGACTCGCTTGCCGCACAGATTTTCTTGGACTTTGGTGATACGTTTCCAGTACTCTTTCTTGCTTTGTGGGGCTTGTCGATGTCCGTGGTCTTCCGGAACGCTTCTTGTGGACATTCTGAACAGTTCCATCGGCTTCAAACTTATCTCTAATTCGAGTGATGGTAAGTCGCGTTGGTGGATCTGTTTGAAACTCCCTCCTAAACTGTCTTTGCACTTCAACTGCGTTTTCACACTTCCAGTAGCATTTTAGAATGAATTTCCTTTGTTCAAAGCTTAGTCTGACTGCCATTATTAATTCTAATGGGTTTAACTTGGAAAGAAAGAAACATCAATTGAGCTATCAGCTGTTAAAGTGTGTATACATTTTTTTGGGACGCCCTGTATATATGGGAATGAACTCAGAATGGTCCCCTGAGGTTTTTTCATGATACACACAGACCGTGCATGGAACAAGGAACTCTTCTGGGAAAATTAAATCCACTATAGTCCGAATAAGTAATGGTAAATGACAAATACTATAGTTTTTTCTTTTTCATGATGTTAGCCCGACGTGGGCAACGGGTCACTCGCAAAGAGGCCTCAAAAATATAGCTTCCCTAGAGTGTTTGTCATTTACCATTACTTATTCGGACTATAGTGGATTTAATTTTGCCAGAAGAGTTCCTTGTTCCATGCACGGTCTGTGTATCATAATATATATATATATATATATATATATATATATATATATATTATATATATAATATATATACATACATACAGGGTGTTCCAGGTCGACCCTAGAAATATGGAAATTGGCGGAATTTCTAGTTTGTATCTGGTATTTGGTATTTGAAGTTTGTTATAGTAATTTCAATTTCCATATTTCTAGGGTCGACCTGAAACACCCTGTGTGTATAGTGTATATATATATATATATATATATATTATTTCACGAAAGTAACACGTAAATAATATTTATTATGAAAATAACCACGAAATGTTCCTAAAGCTGTCATTAGACAAAAGTCCTTTACAAGCACTATTTCATTTTTTAATTTGCCTTTACTTCGTGGTTATTTTCATCATCATATATATATATCATGACTAAAAGAGAAGTAAAAATAAGACGCGTACTAAAACAAGTAATAATAAAAACTACCCACTGCTAAGACTACAAAAATGATGATAATGATAATGACAATAAAAATGTTTATTGGCAGGAGACAGATCCTCTCCCCCCCTACACACACACACACACACACCTAATAAAAAAAGTACAGTATCCATGAAGGTAATCAACGCTACAACTAATTATTAAACAATAAATTTAAAAATCAAAACCAGAAAAGGAGTACGGTAATAAAGCAGAAAAGGAGTACAGTAATAAAGCAGAAAAGGAGTACGGTAATAAAGCAGAAAAGGAGTACGGTAATAAAGCAATAAGAATACACGCAAGAAGACGAGAAATAATAAAAATAATAATAACAGCTTCATAAAAATATAAAGTACACGTAATGGGATGGCAAATGTTGACGTTAAGTGGAGCTATAGACAAAAACTTTCGTACCAAGAGGTTCATATCTAGATTCTAGAACACATAAAGCAAGACTGATGAATAGCGTGGACAATTGGATTGTCTGAGTTTTTAATTCTTCGCCGTTAGACTGTATTGAACACGTTTTGTTACCTCAGAGAGGCTCGGAACTTTGCGGTTAACGAACATTTGAAAGGTTGAGCATCTTGGAGGTAACTTATGTAACAGTCTATGCAGTGGTGGCGAACCTTTTTTTGCTGGGGTCATTTTTGTTACTTTTGATTTTTAAAAAACGAAATTGGGTCAAAATAATTTATTTACTTATTATTTTTAGTGAGAAATTTGTTGTTGGATTTTAGCTGCTAATGTTTTGATCCGAGGTTTATATTTAGTTGTCTTTAGTCTCTCACGTGCAGCATTCGTATCTGTGCCAAGGCGATTTCTAGTGGTGGATTTGACGAAATTCATGGAGGAAAACAACTGTTCACGTGAATAACATGAACCAAACATTGTTAGCACGTTCTTAAACGTATACTATACGTTTAAAACGTTTCAATGTGTATCAGCTGTTTATTTCGGTGGGAGAATAAAATAATTTTAAAACTGTAAGGCAGAAAATATTAAAAATTAAAGTCATATTTTATTTAAATAAGAGCTCGTGGGTCACTAAAAATTGCCTCGTGAGTCAGTACTTGACCCGCGGGTGAGTGGTTCGCCATCACTGTTGTAAAGTGAAGCGAGGGTTCTACAGGAAACTTTTTGTAATTAACCCACAATTGCTGCCCATAAATATAAGTGCACAAAGTACGAAAAAGAATGTCTTTAGCTTCGCTTGTAGAGAATTTGAAGTTCCTTATAATCATGTTTGCCTGAGCACAGTAACTTCAATATTTTTTTCCTTATATCTGAGTCGTCACTCAAGGAGCTGGTGATAGTCTGACCCAGATACTTAAATTCTTGTACCTGCTCTATTGGTTCGTCTCTCATTTTCAAAATAATATTAGCTGTTTGGTTTAAGCTTTCGGGATGGAATTGCATAACGTTAGTTTTAATAACATTAGAATTAACGTCATAACTCTGTGATTAGGATTCACAGATTTTTATAAGACGATCCAGACCTTTCACCGAAGGACTTATTAACTCCCTATCATCGTATAGAGCAAGTTATTTATCCTCGTGTCATCTATACAGCATCCCACTCTTGCCTCATTAAAAGAAGCAATTAATTCATCACTATATCTATTAAACAGCTGAGGAAAGAGTAAGGAACCTTGTCTAACTCCGCGTGAGGAACCAAAGCACTCGAGCAATACATTAAAAGTTGTGGGGACCAAAATTGTAATAAATTTT
Organism: Bathynomus jamesi; assembly: GCA_023014485.1. Classification (NCBI taxonomy): domain Eukaryota; kingdom Metazoa; phylum Arthropoda; class Malacostraca; order Isopoda; family Cirolanidae; genus Bathynomus; species Bathynomus jamesi. The sequence goes on along the minus strand of JAJOZX010000221.1, from coordinate 153,312 downwards.
AAAAAAATAAATAAATATCATAGAATATTGTGATTCACGCTATCATATCCTTTGGTTATATCCCAAAAACAATTATAAATAGTTGAATTACTGACAGTATATCTAAATACAATCTCTTTCAAAACATATATACACAGGTCAGTTGAATGGGACCTTTTATATATAAAACAGAGCATTGTTGCTTTCAGTGTTGATGAACTACGTACAAAAACCTCGTCAGTACTTTAACCCCTATTTGCTTGGCATTGCTGCTACGAGCTGCTCGCATCCTGAAATGGGCGTATGGGTGGAATGGTACCCTATGTGAAAAGATGTTTAACTCTTCATACTTCCACTTAACTTATGAATGCATCGATGATATATTTATTTATATATTTCAACCTTTGAAATGTTCCGCGAGATGATTCCTCATTTCAGAAGGTCAAGCTTGTCGCCCCTCCTCTCATATATATATATATATTATATATATATATAATATTATATATATATATATATAAGGGAAGCAATGTTTCCCTATTATAAAAATGTGCAAAGAAAAAAATCTTTTGCAATGTTTTTTCCATCCTCAGCAAAACAGATTATACGAACTCAGCCCGACCTATGGTGGCCCACTACCCGAAATATGCGCGAGTGTATGCAGTGGAAAGGTAGGGTACTACAATCTCAGATATGCATCCTTTTCGAGACTCGATTTGAGCTTTTTTTTCTTCATTGGAAAATTGGCTCTCTTAGAATAAGAACATTATTGACAACAAGGACCTTTTCCAGTTTGTGTACCGTTTTTCATATAATTTATTTTTGTTTCTTTTCAGATCAAAAATGAGTGATAATATCAATCTCTTTAGTTAGGCTTATAAGGCTAACTAACGAAAATACCACGACCTAACCTAACCAATCGTTAGGTTAACTGTACGCCCTTGACGATTGGTTAGGTTAGGTCATGATATTTTCGTTAGTTAGCCTTATAAAGCAAAAATAAATTATATGAAAAACGGTACACAAACTGGAAAAGGTCCGACAACAAAAATCATTTATTGACAAAGAATATATTGGATGGCTTTCAAAATGTTACCTACGTCAATAAATTTTTGAATAAACGAAATCATAAATAACATAAATCTTCAAATTCTCGTATCATTTGTTCCATTGGTAAAAAGGAAGCATTTTTAGAAATGTGTACATCGACAGTAAAATGTCAATGGGGCTTAACTCCAAAAAACTTTCACGCAAATTTGGTACTAATAGAATCTATTCATTGATACCAAACTCGCGTGACCAGTTGAAAGTTAAAGCTCACTCTGCCACTTGCCACATTGACTGCAGAAATTAAATGAACCTAAAAGATATTAATACACTTTTTGTGAGCTTAGAATCTCGAACTAAAGATGGAGAAAAGATAACACGAGTGATAAATTATTCATAATTACTATTTTATCTATTCATGACACACGATAAACAAATAACTACGAGAAATTCAAGATATAATGCTGTAGTTAATTTTCTAGCGACATCTGAAAATGTGTAGCTCTTTCCCTTTGGCTATTTTATGAAATTTTGGATGCAATTTGCGGCCAAATCGAAACTAGGTTTCAAAGTTTGAAAAATATAGCCTTTCTTCAGCTCCTGGATATTTAATAAAAACAGGAAGACAACATAAGGAAATTTCCCGAGTGAGTTTTTTAATCATTGCAAGATAATTATGGAGAATATTTTGATATTCCTCGCTTCAGAAGTGAGCTTTCGGTTTTGTATACTGAATCCAATTTGAAAGGAAAACCTGCGAACGAGTTATTTCACTATTTGCGAAATGCTGAGCTAGATACAGCCCTACATCAACTGATGAAGTTTTGTGAATTAACTTCGAGTCTTCCAGCAACGAGCGCATCAGTTGAGCGTTCTTTCTCCCATTTGAAAAGCATACACAGCTACGCAAGAAATGCGCGAGGTTAAGATAGACTTAATAGTCTAGCTTTAATCTCGATTGAGAGAAAGCTTCTCAAAGAAACAGAAGAACGATCGTTTCTATGAAGACGTAATAAATGTATTCAATCGAAAGGATAGGAGGATTGAATTAACATATAAATAAGGTAAATATTTCCTTTTTTTTTTATTATTACCTAGGTATCCATTCCATCTTTAAAATAATTGGTGTTTACATGCAATTAATTTAAAATAATTCCCTATCACAATACATCACCGCACGCCCCTGATATATATATATATATGTGTGTGTGTGTCTGCTATTTTACTGTTTACATGTTATTTTATTCACATTTCCATACTCTTTATAATGATAAAGCAACTAATATTATTAAGTTTCGCGGAGATCAAAATAAACTAGGTTAGGTGGTCGATTTAGACTGGTAAGTTATTTCACACCTTTCTAATTTCGCCCAATCAGGATCTTTGTAACAAGTTTTAAAAAAACTGGTTTCCGTGAAACTTAATATTTACCAATAAAATTATTATTTATTTAGTACACGTAATCCATTTAAACTAATGATCACAGACTGCCTCGTTTATATATATATATGAAAATTATTTCACGAAAGTACACGTGAAAAATTAGACGAAAGCGCTTGAGCACCATTTTGTGTTTTCTTTCCTTCGTGGTTTTATTCATCATATATATATATATATACTCCAGTAACGAGTCTCTTTTCAACTTTGACCGAATAATGTTAGAAATTAAGGTACTTTCCTGTTAGCCCGGAGTCCCGGACCTAGGATATCCTCGCTTTTACGGTCCTAAATTCTAACTAATATCGTCACAGTCCTAAATTATGTAGAACCAAATTATATATATATATATTGATGATTGGTTTGGTCAAGTTGTAATATTTTCGTTAGTTTTAGCAAAAATATCGGGACAAAACCTAACCAATTCTTAAAAAACGTCTGGGGTCCGTGATAATAGGAAAGTACCGAAATTAATTTTCAAACTGTTCGCAAAACAGAACTAAAGTTACGGTACAAATACTTTAATTATTATTATTATTAAAATTATAAAGTAATGATGCATAATACTTTCAAAAATGTTAAGGCTTTTTCTCGAGAATCGCTCGTTGGCCTGTTAGCTCAGTTGGTTAGAGCGCCGTGCTAATAACGCGGAGGTCTTGGGTTCGATCCCCACACGGGCCAATTTTTTTTTTTTTTTTTTTTTTTTAATGTAAGACAGAGTGTCTGGGATTCTTCTACCCATCTCTGTAATTTATGGTTGAAATGACATATAATTATGGTATGCGGGTATTGTATTATTTATAGTTAAATTTCTTTGTACGAGTATATAGGATCACACAAACACGCATGTTTGGTTATCTTACGGGATCGCGACATATTCACATTACGAACTACTTGAATGGCAACATTTAATATATATATATATATATATATATACGATACCAGATGAGCCGGATGTGCCTGGGGATGTGCGATGGGGATTACAAGAAAACAACTCGCTCCTCCATCAGCCTAGGCTAGAGGTGGGGCCACCAGCTTCACCTTGGCATGAAGAGAGACTAACGCACGAAACTTTTACCAGGTTTACCAAATATACTGTCTACGTATATAGAAAAGACGGACCAACACGACAGCAAATGTTTCTATTTATTTTTCTAGTTCAGACGTTTCGACAAAACACTTTTATCATCAATGATTTTATGAATAAAATTTCTTTAAAAATGGAGGTTGAGACGTTTATTATTGTGATTTCGGCATTTCAAGGTGAGTTTTTATATACTTTGATATTATAATTATATTTTTATTTCTTAATTGTTTTAAATATCTCTTTAACTTTTAACGTCTTTGTGTATTAATGTATTGATGTGGTTATATACATACTTAATTTATGTACCTTTTACTGGTTTTAAGAAATTTTATTTGTTTTTAAATCGATGATCAGATGATGAGGATGACAAAAGTATTTTGTCGAAACGTTTGAAATAGGAAAATAAATAGGAATCTTTGGTGTCGTGTTGGGGTCTCCTTTTCATCTGTAAGCTCCTCCGTTTCCACAAGGAGAAGACAATAGCTGCGATATATATATATATTATTTGGGGGGGTTAAACATTTGACATTTTAAAAGGTTTGTATCTCTTTTATCAACTGAAATAAAAGCATAAACCTTTTACTGTACCTTCTTTACACATGGGGACTGTTATACTGTATGCAAAAGTCTTAGACATTTTTTACATTTTTACATTCTGATGCATAAGAAAACTAAAAGTTTGTATTCAATTCCATTACACCTTTAATGAAATCAAAATCAAGTTGAAATAACTTCATTTATACAGAATATAGAGTACCTTCATATAAATTGTAACAACCTTTAATTCACATTGATCAGACTCTTCAAAATATTGTGATCGATCACAACAATTCAAAGCAAACTGTACATGAGCAGCTAATATTAAGTATTGTAGTAGCTAATCTCTCGCATTTAATATTCAAATATAATTGATCAAACATTGTAACGTTTTCGTTGTTACTATAATAATTTCTTTCCCCTCTACTTTTCCCCTCTAACCTTCAGGTTGCTTTTTGTACTGCAAAATAAAGGTCTACCAGGATCAACTGTTTGGTTTAAACAAAATGGCTAAAATTTTAGTTGAAGTCCGCCATACAATTGTTTCTGTATAAAGAAAGAAACACACTGAGTGAAATAAATCGTATCATTCTATTTTCATGGTGTGTTATTGACAAACCCAGTACTGGAAAACCCAAAAGCTGTCTAACCAGGATGAGCAATATCCGAAGATATTATCTTTAAGGAACAGAAAGAAGACAAGTGTTGAATTGACAACAGAACTGGCAGAAGGCTCGAGTGTCATTCACACATCAACAGAACGAAGGTCAAACTTAAAGATGTGTTGCAGTAAGAAAACCTTTGTTAAGAAAGAGGAACGAGGCTAAAAGGATAAAAGATACACAAGAACACAGAAATTGGACTATGGAACAATGGTCAAAGGTTCTTTGGAGCGACGAGTCAAAGTTTCAATTATCTGAATGTAATCGAAGACAATATGTGAGACGACGAACAACTTTAAACCTATAAATAGCCTTGCTTGAAGCCAACATACTGTATAAGCATGGAGGAGGTTCAATTTAAATTTTGGGGGTGCATCTCCTCAAGTAGTGATGCAAAATTGCTGGTACAGTATATTTAATGCTGCTAGGTACAAACATATTTTGATCCACCATACTATCCCTAGTAGTGCGAGGCTTATTAGTCCAAACTTTATCTTATAGCAAGATAATGATCCAAGGCACACACTTGGAATAATTAAAACCTATTTGCAAACGAAAGAGGAGGAAGCTGGAGTCCTTCAACGCATGGTATGGCCGCCTCAAAATCCAGATCTTTATATCATTCAAGTTGTTTGGGACTATCTGGATTAAAAAATAAAATAAAAAAGAATTCCAGCAACTTAGATGATCTGTGGAAGGTCTTGGAAGAAGCTTGGAACACTTTACTACGGGACTTATAACAAAATTATTTGAAAAATTTGAAAAAATTTCAACAGTTTTAGAAAAAGAGGTTGGACACGCTCATTATTACTTTATATCAGGATATATTCAGTATAAATATGGTTATTTCAAGTTGATTGTCATTTCATTAAAAGTATATTTGAATTGAATACAAACTTTTAGTTTTCTTACGCATCAGACTGGAAAATCCAATATGTCTAAGACTTTTGCACAACAGTATATACATATATATGATGCACACCCACAAAGAAATATGAAAGCGATTCCAAGGCCTTTCGTGTATTCAACACTACAACTCGTCAGGAAATTTTATTTATGCTCACGTGTTTAATTGCAAAATTCAACCCATATATATATATATATTATATATATATATATATATATATATTATTTAAACTGCAAACACGCAGTATAATTAACGTAAAGAACGACGCTTGCGCGTATGTAGAAGAATTACGGCATTTGATTGAGTGAGGCCCATGGTGTAATGGTTATCATATCTGACCGGCAATCGGAAGATCCCGGGTTCGATTCCCGGGTGGTTACCTCATTTTCTCATTTGTTTCGTCTCTCTCTCTCATCTTGCACGGAATATTCTCCTATACAAGCGTCGTTCTTTACGTTGATATATATATATATATATATATATATATCCACGTTAGAAGAGCTAAATTCAAATTTACTTGTATGAATGCATGACTTAGCAGAGAGTAACAGGAATGTGGTCTTTCTAAGATTAATTACATACAAAATCCACCTTCTAAATTACGGCTTTCCATTTTCTTTTAATATAATTAAAATTTATTGTTTCAAAGCTTTATCTACAAAATAGAGAATAATTTTTACGTGTATTTGGTAGAGTTATACATTTTTTGTACACACAAAAACTATATTTATTCTTTAATGTAAGTTGGTATTATGTTTAAAAGTAATATATATATATATATATTAGGTTACAGTAATATATATATATATATATTTATATATATATATATATATATATATATATATATATATATATATATGTGTATATATATATATATACTGTATATTATATAGGAAGGAGGGCCAAAGGCGAGCGCCCGCAAAAATAATTCCCACAGAAGGAGAGAGCTGAAAACAATGGCCCTTTTTTTTATTTATTTTGAAAAGATTGCGTTGTGTGTAAGATACACATGTATGTGTAGTGAAGAAAAGGGAAAGAAGTGTGTGTTTGAGAGCAAGCTGGACTGCTCACAAGGTAGATGAGACACGGAAAAAAGCTAAGGAGGACAGTGACAGGAGAAACGGGAATTCCAGCATTTCCTGTCTCCTGCCTAACATACCCCCTCCCCCTCTTCGGAGTACCTCCATGGTTGATTGGTGTCTGCAATCTTTTCCTTCAGTTAGCAATTAGCCGTACGAAGAGAAGTTGATTTATGAGATATTTTATATAGTTATTATTAGTATATTTTTCATGTTATATATATATATATATATATATATATATATATATTATATATATTATATATATATATATTATACACAGGGTGGCGCAAAAAAAGTCGCGCATCATAGGAATTTTCAGTGTTGATTATAATATATTATTTTTTTTATTTTAGGTTGTTGTTGTTGTTGGTTAGCCGATCAGCCCACCCTGATCGAGCAAGCCGGCGCGCCGGCACGTAGGTAACCGATCGCCCTCTCCGGAGTGGACCAGAGGTTCAGCGCACTAGTGATGTTGCGTTGTGTTCTATGTTGTGCAGAATGGTACAGTCTGTCATAATGTGTTCAATTGTTTGTGGTGTGTCCTGGCACAGGTGGCAGGTGTCGTCCATGGAGTTGTCTAATCTGTGTTTATATGTCTGTAAGTTGGGGTGATGTCCACATCGGAATCGTGCTAAGTTAACTCGATCCGATCTGCTCAGGCTGGTCTCTGTCCTGTCAATGGGTGGCGGCTTCGCACTAGGACTGCATTCGGATCGAGTCGTGTCAGTGCTTTATGGGTTAGGTGTGTGTATGTATGCAGAGCCGGATTTAGACGTGTGGAGGCCCTGGGCAGCCTCCATGTGGAGGCCCCCCTACCTTAGGGGAAGACATAATTGAAGTCATCCATAAGATTCATAATATAATTAACATACATACACTTTCAAAACATCGTGCACTCTTGTGTCTGTCCATTCCACTCATTTCTGCAAAAAATGAAAGCCTCGGGTTACTCGGGTATTCCATTATAGTGAGAGTAGGCCTAAAAGAGTAATAAAAACAAAATAATAATCAGTACACAACAAATAGTAATTGGTAAAAGTTTATGTACTACAGTGGTATTGGATGCGCTTGTTTTTTTGTTGATCATCTATCGGGTTTTTCTAGTTTCGGGTTTTTTCTATTTGATAATGGCTTGTCAATATGTGGAGGCCCCCAAGATGTGGAGGCCCATGGGCAGCTGCCCACTTTGCCCACTCCTAAATCCGGCCCTGTATGTATGTGTTTTCTGTACTGTGTGATGTCTGTGGGGCGTGGTATGGAATGGAGTATTTGGTTATAATGTCTCTCTGGTGTTACCTTGGTGCGAGGTGTCGGTGCATGATTGTACATGTAGTGGCAAGGGTGTTGTGGGTTAGTTGTCGCTGCTGCCATGAATTGTGTTCCCCTCATATCTAAATGTTCCCTAACTTTCAGTATGTTTGTTTCTGTGTGCAGGTGTTCTATTGGTGTTGTTTGAGTACATCCTGTCATGATACGAAGTGCGTTGTTTTGTATTGTCTGTAAGGTGTTTATGTGTGTGTTTGAGATAATGGGTACCCAGCATGGGCTAGCATAGTCCATAACTGAGCGAATATATTGTTTGTATATGAGTGATGTTGTTTCCTGCTGGTGTCCAAAGTTTGTGCCTGTTAGTGCCCTAAGCGTGTTAAGTCTTGATGGTACGTTTGTTTTTAATGTCCTGAATATGGTTTGCAAAAGATAATGATATGTTGTATGTGACCCCCAAGTATTTTGGTCCTGTGAATGTGTGGAATGTTGGTGTTGCTTAGTGTAAGCTGTGGAGTTATCTGTTGTTCTTTTGTGTTGCTTGTTAGCAAGGTGATGGTTGATTTTGTGGGCGCTACTTTGAGTCTATTGTGTGTGAGCCAGTCTTGTATACTGTTTATGTATGTTTGTAAGTTATTTGTAGCGGTGTCGATGTTGTTGTGGGTGGATGTTAGAGTGATGTCATCTGCATATGATGATAAGATAAGCTTGTTATCGATGGGTGTTGGAATGTCATGCATGTATAAGTTGAAGAGTGTTGGTGAGAGAACAGAGCCTTGAGGGACCCCGTTCGGAAAAAGTTTGTTTTTGGATGACTTGCAATTAAATGTGACATGTGAGTATCTTCCTGAAAGATAGTTGCTCAGCCACCTTTTGGTGTTATTGTGCATGTTTGTGCTGAGTATTTTGTTTATGATAGGGAAACGTGGGATAGCATCAAATGCTTTACTAATGTCTATTGTTGCTAATAGTGTACGTTGAGCTGGTCGTCTGGAGTTGATACCATCCATGATGTGCTACGTGAGGTTAGTGAGTAATGTCGTGGTTGAGTGGTGAGGTCTGAATCCATGTTGAGTAGGCGATAGTGGTATGTGTGGGTTGGTCAGGAATAATACAGTGTTGGTATGAATATGTGCTGATGTTTGTGAGAGCTAGTATTCCCTGTGAGCCCAAGTGTTTAAGGTGTATGTTAGATATGTTGTCTGGTCCAGTAGCCTTCGAATTCTTAATGTTTTTGATGATCTTGGTGGTCTGGTCTGTTTTGAAGGGTGTAATGCTCGTGTCGAGTCTGTAGGTTTTTTGTATCTGGCTGTTTGTCTGTCTGCGTGTTTCTGGTTGTTGTCTCTGTTTAAGTGACTTATCTTTGCGTAGTGATTAACTAGAATGTTAGCTTGTTGTGTATATGTTGGGATATTATTTTGGCTGCGACAGATAGCTGCGTGTGAGGTGTGAATACCACTGTTAGAGTGGGTAATGCTGTTTATAGTCTTGTTTGGCTGGATGTATCTGTGGAGTGGTTTAGTGTTGTTATGAATTCCCTAAATGTTTCTGTTTGCTTTTCTTTAAGTTTGTTGTTTATTTCTGTGTTGAGCTGTTGTATCTGCTGTTTTATGGCTTCTCTGTGTGGTGTTTGTGTGTTATGTTTGAGGTTGTTACATTGCCTTATGAGGTGGGCTATTTCTCTAATGTAATGTTGCCCTTGGGTATGTATTTGTTTGCATTATTATTGATCTGATTAAATGTCTTGAGTGTTGTATTGTGTTTATGATGGGTGTGCTGTTTAATGTGGTGAATTGTTCCTCAGTCTGTATTTTGAACTGTTCCCAATCAGCTTTCTTGTAATTTCTGTAAGTGTGCCTAAGGCTGTTGGGGCAGAGTGTAGAACGTGTTGTAATGATGATGGGCAGGTGGTCTGATGACAGTTGTTTTTCTGTTCTCCAGTGTGTATGTGTTGCTAGTGAGGGGGAACAGAACGTTATGTCTGGGGAGGAGTTTGAGTATCCTGCTTGATGTGGTATGTGTGTATGTTCTTTTAGGGAGGGGATGGTTGCAAAATTAACAATAGACGAGAGGGTGAGCTTGGTTTTAATGCATGGAATACCAGGTACTACAAATCGATGAATCGGTACAGAATTTAAATTCTGTACCGATTTATCGATTTGTTATATATATATACTGTGTCCCAAAGAAAGAGGCCATCTTTTTCACCGGGCCAACAAAACCACAATTCCTAGGATAACTAAATGAAACAGTAATCATATTAAATCCTTTATTTTGTCCTTAAAATGAGAGGTAGTTTATTTAAAACGAATAAGTTGTCCTTTTACAAATTCAACTTGAACAAGAGTTGTTATAAAGTTGACAAAGAGGGTAATTAGAGACTTAGCACCACTAACGAACTACTCGCACTGTAGAGATGGTGTCTCGTGTGAGCTCATTCCACACTCTAAATGGTACTAGACGTTTGGTTATATACTATCATATATCACTGTCTATATGAAAGGTCTACTCGCCATCTCAAAGTGAAATTAGCTTTCTAAAATGAATAATAGCCATTTTGAAAGTTATTTCAGATAATCTAAAACGGTACTTAAATGTTTCAAATATATAAAGACGTAGAAATAAAAAATTTCATTTGTATAATACAATAAGTTAGTTTTCTATTCTTTGCTCCTAGACGCATGCACAATGTGATTAAAAATACTTCGAAATTATGGTCCCGTTCATTTAATGTTCATATTTATAGGCTATCTCGAAGAGAAAAAAATTATTACGTTTGTGCATTTACTTATTTATTTCACATAAGGTTAA
>JAJOZX010000221.1:122500-137500 GCA_023014485.1 Bathynomus jamesi | reverse complement strand
AAACTTATATGTTAAACACAGACCGTCCATGGAACAAGGAACTCTTCTTGGAAATTACATCCACTATAGTTCGAATAAGTAATGATAAATGACAAATACTATAGTTTTTTCTTTTTCTTGATGGAAAGCCCAACGTGGGCACCGGGTTACTCGCAAAGAAGCCCAAAATATAACTTCCCTCACCAGCTATCTGCAAAGCAGATAGGATCCAGCTTTGGGACAGGATCCTATCTGCTTTGCAGATAGCTGGTGAGGGAAGCTATATTTTGGGCCTCTTTGCGAGTAACCCGGTGCCCACGTTGGGCTTTCCATCAAGAAAAAGAAAAAAACTATAGTATTTGTCATTTATCATTACTTATTCGAACTATAGTGGATGTAACTTCCAGAAGAGTTCCTTGTTCCATGCACGGTCTGTGTATGAAAATAACCAAGAGGGAAAAAGGAAACGCAGAATGGTGCTCAAGCGCTTTCGTCTAATGACACCTCAAGAACACTCCTGAGGATGTCATTAGACGAAAGCGCTTGAGCACCATTCTGTGTTTCCTTTTTCCTTCGTGGTTATTTTCATCATAAATATTTTTCACGTGTTACTTTGGTGAAATAATTTTCATATATATATATATATATACACACTGTGTATATGTATATATATGACCTATAGTCAGTAGCGCCCACAGGATTTTCTGACAGGGGGGGGGGGAGTACTTCCACTACGTTTTTTATATATATATATATCATAGGCAGATCTGGGGGTGGGGGGTCGACGTCTGGACACCCCTCAATTTCTTGCAAGTGCCTTTTTTTCAAGTCCAAGTGCTCTATTTGAATGATGTGTATGCCTCTGAAAACAAATTTTGTTCTTGTAAATCGATCATAATTATTTTTCTTTATTTAAGTTATATTTTGAGCCTTTATCCCTATAAATTGTACTTCCGAATTTATAGTTGTAATGATTTTCATAGGTGACCTTAGTACTGGTGCAGCCCATATCACTATTTTTATCTTCATCTTATTCCGATAGTTCTTTTAATTGGCAAAACATTTGTAATTGTTTGAAAATTTTTCTGTGATAACTGTTTACCCAAATTAAAGATTTTTATTTTGTATCATATTTGAATGAAAATGATCTAATAAAACAATACAATTAATTTTATACGCGCTCATTTTATGGTCTGTTTAAGAAATTTTTTTTTAGTACTGTGCCCTTCTTTCTGTGAACCCCTCACCTTACTGAAATGCCTAGATCCGCCCTTGTATATATGGTAATTTATGAAGGATATTTAAGATAACACCTTACTGTATAAGTAATCTCGAAACTGTTATAAATTAACTGTTATAAATTAAACAAAAGCAATGAAAGCATACTAACACATAGATAACAATTTGATATAATAAAAAAATGTCAGCTATTGTATGTAAATATAAAGTTGTTCCACCAGTGTAAAAAAAGTTCGAGAAAAAAATTTGAAAACAAAAATTTGTGGGTAAATAATTATAATTTGATGTCGCTTACTTTATTTGCACTTATAATTGCAAAAATGCGTAAATTTTAGATTCAAACAAGGCTGTGTATATACATTCAACGGTGTAAATATCATTAGATGGTATCATTAGCGTATATTTTCGGTAAATTTTCCGTATTGTTTTATAATTTTGGTAGATTCTTATATTTTATTAAAGATTTTTCCTATCAACTCGTAATTTCGGTAAAAATAAAAAAAATTTGTTAATTATGATAACTGATTTTTAGTTCTGTGCATTTCATGTATATATATATATATATATATATATATCTATATATATATATTATATCTGCTTATAGGAAAAGTTTCATACGACTATATATAATAGCAATATTTATATACATATTATGGACGACGAGGGAGGCACGTGTCCAAGTGCCCACACCCCTTGCGGGCGCTACTGCCTATAGTAAAACCTCTCAATAACGACACTTCACTATAACGAAACCTCTCTTCACCATACACCTTGGGTATTTCGAAAAACCTCTCTTTATCAAAAAACACGTTTCGTTATAAGGTGTTTTCTCTAACTCAGCCTGAACTGCACGTGCTCGTTTCTACTGCCATTTCCCCGATCAAGAAAGTAAGTGGCATGCTCACTGACTGATGCCTAAAAGCTAATTCGTAATTGGCTACAATCTTTCTCCCTCACGGAGAAATACTTTTAGATACTTAAAATACTTTTAAGTAATGCATTTAATATACTGTATAAGACGCATTACTATATAAAGTATGTATAAATAACTAATGAGGGTCTAAAAGGTCATTAAAGGAAAACCTCTTTATAACGAACAACCGGTGCTCCTTAAGTATGCGCTCTACCGGACTTTTTTTACTTAAGTATGCGATCTACCCATGATAATAACCGTATCACAGCGCATTAAAGGATTAACAGGTAGGTAAATAGTTATTAAAAAGGTACAGGTGGTTAGGTTAGGTTAGATTAGTTTAGGTTAGGTTAGGTCTAGAGATTAATGAAAAAAAGCTCGCAAGATTTGTTCTCCGATTTTTTAAATGACATTCGTTCTGTATATCGCTAGTTACATTTTCTCTTAAATTGATAAGCTGAAATTATGCACCAATTATGCATTTAATTATTGTAATATGTAATTTCATAATGTCATAATTTAAAAAACATAAATATAATATAAAAAAAAAATCACGACTGAAAATGTAGAATCTTTTCCTGTAAAATTATGTTACGTAGATCACGGTTTTTGAGGTAGAGCGCATACTTAAGGAGTACCCGAACAACCTCTCTACAACGACAGAAATTTGGCTGATATATTTTCGTTATAGAGAGGGGTTTTAATATATATATATATAATATATATAATGAAAATAACCACAAAGAAAAGGAAACACAGAATGGTGCTCAAGCGCTTTCGTCTAATGACATCCTCAGGAACACTGAAATAAATAACAAGTTCGAGACTATATGTAGGTCACAACAAAAATAAAAATAAAATAGAAAAATAAAATTGTAGGAGGAGCATACAAATTTATAAGGAAAAGCTACCAGAGTTTTAGCACTTTGCCCCTCTTGGCTAAATCCGTTCTGAAGTTCTGAACGAATTCAAAACAACAGGATCAAACGAAAAAAGGCCCTGGCTAATATTGAAATTATTTTGTAAGTTCAGTAATGGCAGACTTAAGAATATTTCTATTAACAATGTTGCTTCGGTGAAACAAAACTGAAGCATTATTCAAATCAATACAGTGGGATAACTCTGACAAATGGACGAAAAGGGCATTGGACGACTGTCCCGTTCTAACGGAATATTGATGCTGTTTTACACTCGTGTGCAAATCCTTTCCCGTCTGTCCAATGTAAAAGGAATCACATTGTTTACAATCAATTTTATAGATAATGCCTGATTTATTTTACTATGATATTTTTCACAATATTGTTATATGAAAATACTACATTAATATTCAAAAGTTTAAGTACATTAGCAATGTCTAAAAAAGCCTGGGAAAAATGGAAGTACTAAAATATTCTTCGACAAAGTGCGAGGGTTATTATTCACACGATAGAAACTTCGTTTTGCCTTGTTAAGATAAGATTCCAAAAAAGCAGGTGGGTAACACAAATCACCTCCAATACTGATGATTTTTTCTAATTCGGCATCCATGTATTCTGGACTGGCGATCCTAAGAGCGTGGAGAAACATTGAAAGCAAAACGAACTTTCTATTATGTAAATAATAACCCTCGCATTTTGTCAAAGAATATTTTAGTACTTCCATTTTCCCAGGCTTTTTAAGCATTGCTAATGTACTTAAACTTTTAAATATTAATGTAGTATTTTCATATGACAATATTGTGAAAAATATCATAGTAAAATAAATCAGGCATTATCTATAAAATTGGTTGTAAACAAGGTAATTCCTTTTACATTGGACAGACGGGAAAGGATTTGCACAAGCGTGTAAAACAGCATCAATATTCCGTTAGAACGGGACAGTCGTCCAGTGCCCTTTTCATCCATTTGTCAGAGTTATCCCACTGTATTGATTGGAATAATGCTTCAATTTTGTTTCACTCAAGTAACATTGTTAATAGAAATATTCTTGAGTCCTCCATTATTCAACTTACAAATAATTTCAATATTAGCCAGGCTCTTTTTCGCTTGATCCTGTTCTTTTGAATTCGTTCAGAACGGATTTAGACAAGAGGGGCAAAGTGCTAAAACTCTGGTAGCTTTTCCTTATAAATTTGTATGCACCTCCTACAATTTTTATTTCTCTAATTTTTTTTTTTTGGCCTATTTATAGTCTCGAACTTGTTATTAATTTCAGTGTTCCTGAGGATGTCATTAGACGAAAGCGCTTGAGTACCATTCAGTGTTTCCTTTTTCCTTCGTGGTTATTTTCATCATAAATATTATTCACGTGTTACTTTCGTGAAATAATTTTCATATATATATACAGGGTGGGCCGTAAGTTTCCATACATAGGAAAAATAAACATTTTTTTATGGACAACCATTTTTATTTATATAATATGCTCTACATGGTTGCCATTGTTTTGAAAACACATTTCAATACGTGTTCCCCACTGTTGATGAACACGCATTAGCACAGTTGACGTTATGCTTGTAATGGCGTTGGTGATACGTTCCTTTAGATGATTTATGTCTCGTATCTTTTCCTGATACACCATGGCCTTCAAGTGCCCCCAAAGATAGAAATCAAGGGGGTGAGATCTGGGGATCTGGGAGGCCACTCCACAGGACCACGCCGACCAATCCAAGCATCCGGAAACTGCTGCTGATCCAAATACCGACGCACGTGAAGACCATAATGAGGTGGAGCTCCATCTTGCTGGAAGTAAACTGTGAAGTTACCTTCCTCGTTTAGCAGGGATGGGAAAATCTCTTCTTGCAACATGTTAAGATACCTTTCGGCATTAAGATTTCCACTGACAAAAATTGGTCCAATAATTCTGTCACCCCATATCCCGGCCCACACCATCACTTTACCGGCACCTTGCATCTTCGTCGGACTCAGCCAGTTAGGGTTAGCATTACTCCAATAACGTATGTTTTGCCGATTAACCTCTCCATTGACGTAAAAATTTGCTTCATCAGTAAACAAGATCTTACGTCAAACGCATATTCTTAGGGTATCTGAAACATAAAAACAAACGTTTAATTTTTCCTATGTATGGAAACTTACGGCCCACCCTGTATATATATATATATATACTGCTCGTCTTGTTATAAGCTAAACAATTCATGCTTTTCTACTGTAATATTTACTGTTCTTAAAGGAATTTGAATATGTAGTCTGCAGAAACAATAAATTGATGTGAAAACTGTGTTTGAAAATTTATAGTGATCATATAACCAGGTTTTAGATATATATATATATATATATATATATATATATATATATATACCATATATAAAATTCCAGTAGTGTCTGCATGCACACCTCATTCTACGATGCATACAGTTATTATGCTTGGTTTAAATAATAATATATATATATATATATATATATATATATATATATATATCCAGAAAAAATAATAAAATGCATAATTGATACGTTAAGTAGTAAAGATAAAAAAAAGTTTGAATGAAAAGGTCAATAATGGCTGGAATTATATATATATATATATATATATATATATATATATATATATATATATATACACAATGTACATTAAAAAATCAAGTTTAGCGCGGAGGAGGTGAATGAACCAAGGTATGACGTCAAAGAATACAAAACTATGCTGGGAATTTTTGTTTGTTATCAGTGACTTTTTTTAATCTATTTATTTATTTTTTAAGTAAATTTACTCATAAATTATTATATAATTTTACTTATTATCCAATCAATGTCCCGAACGCCTCTGTATCGAAGTACTCCATTAACGAACGACGTGTATGAAGTAAAAGCGCCTTTCTTTAACGAGGAAATATTGCATGAAGAGAGCATTTAATTTAATTTATATGTGTGTGTGTGTGTGTGTGTGTGTGTGGTGTGTGTGTGTGTGTGTGTGTTATCCTTCTCTCTCGCGCGGATATATAAATATTATGGCTTAAAGTTCCGTTATCTTTGTATCAATTCGATGTTACTTTTGGTTCGAGAAATTTGTTACAGGTCAGTTAAAAATGACTTTGCTCGTGCATGATTATGTTGCAGGTATTTAATATAACACTAATCTACGCTAATTTAGGTTACGTTTGGCTTGTATCGTTACGTTACGTTAGATTACGTTGAGTCGGGTTAGGTCTGTTTAGGTTGCGGGTTACATTTTGCAAATCTAAGTGTGGGATGTAATTATTATATATATATATATATATATATATATATATATATATATATATATATATATATATATATATATATATATTCCCAAATAGCGCCGATAGTAATCCACCTTTTTTACATCAAATAAATCAGATTTTTTAAAAAGTCGGATTTTTTTTATGCGGGTAGTAGGGACCAAGGGCGAGCGCCCGCAAAAATGCCACCCTCCCCCACAGAAGAAGAAGAAGAATA
This sequence comes from Bathynomus jamesi, assembly GCA_023014485.1. Classification (NCBI taxonomy): domain Eukaryota; kingdom Metazoa; phylum Arthropoda; class Malacostraca; order Isopoda; family Cirolanidae; genus Bathynomus; species Bathynomus jamesi. The sequence goes on along the minus strand of JAJOZX010000221.1, from coordinate 130,963 downwards.
GTTCCAAAATCAAGGTCCAAGGTTTTCGATATGTCTGGACACTCTGCGTTTGAAAGATTGGAGCTCAAAGAGAAGATTATTCCAGAGTTCACCAGTTGAGTCGATGAAAGACTGAAAATACCGATTAACCCTTGCATCAGAAAGATGGACAGAAAAGGATGAGAATGTGTCGAAAGTTTGGTACTGCGTGCTCTCCTTAAAGGAGGAGGCATGCAGTTGAAGAGTTTAGAAGAGCGACAGTTTGGTACTGCGTGCTCTCCTTAAAGGAGGAGGCATGCAGTTGAAGAGTTTAGAAGAGCAATGTCCATTGTAACAGCGAGAGTAAAGAAAGAGTGAGAAAGAGTGAGGCAACATTACGGTGAAGAGAGAGGGATTGAAGACAGTCAGTAAGAGGCGGGGAATTGATGAGACGAAAAGTCTTTGATTCCACCCGGTCAAGTAGAGCTATGTGGATTGAGCCACCCCACGCATGAGAAGCGTACTCCATACAGGGGCGGACAAGACCCCTGTACAGAGACAGCAACTGAATCGGGGTGAAGAAACTGCGGAACCGATACAACACGCCTAACCTCTTAGAAGTTGGTTTGGAAAAAGAGTATACGTGACTTTTCCAGGAAGGATCACGAGAAAAGGAAACACCAAGGTAAGGGGATGGTCGTGTGGAAGAATGTGACGATGAAACTGATGAAGGAACTGAGTGTTTGAGGCATTGAAAGTCACAACGTTTTCTCTGCCACAATCAGAGATAGTGAAAGAGTTCACCTTTGAGAGAAGTGTTCAGCTTTATCTCACAAGAGACGGCAACTGAGCCGTCAGAATGGAAAAATGGAGGAAAGAAGAAGTAAAGTTGTTGGAGAGTTTCTTGGCTAGAAAGAGCGAGAAAAATTAGAATTGAATAGATTTTCACACTTTTGTCTGATGAAGGAATTTTTGGCGAGTCGTAGAACAGATTTTGCACGATTCCAGGCAGAAATATAAACAAAGCGAGAGTCAGGAGTTGGATGGCGACGGTATGTTCTGAATGCGGGTTCTGTTGCAGGTAACATTAGAGCAAGAAATTTAGACCAAGAGTTTTTGCATTAATAGTAGTAGAGGAATATGGAATGTACGCCTCTTTGCCCGAGAGAATTACCTCCGTGTTCTTGTATGACCCACTTTTTTGAGGTTAAGTTACGCTAGGTTAACTCAGGCTAACCTAACCTAACCTAAAATAAATCAGTAAGTTTGTAAGGGCTGAGTTAGCATAAATTAAATCTTAACGCGGGTGAAATCCGAAAAAATAATCATTGTATATGATAAAAAATCTCTTTCTCTATACTTTCTCATTCACCCCCTCCCACACCTAACTTAACATAAGCGAAAGTGATTAAAACTTTGAAAATATTAAATACATAACATGGCTAAAAAATGGTTACGGCCGAAAATTTGCAAAAGTGTTCGATGAAGTTGAGCATTTAGCCTATATATACACACAGTATATATATGGGATAGAACTCAAAATGGTCCCCTGAGAAACTTATGTTACACACAGATCGTGCATTGAACAAGGAACTCTTCTGGGAGAATTAAATCCACTATAGTTCGAATAAGTAATGGTAAATGACAAACACAATCATGTTTCCCTTTTCATGATGTTAGCACGACGTGGCCAACTGGTCACTCGCAAAGAGGCCCCAAAATATAACTTCCGTCTCCAGCTATCTGCCAAGCAGATACGATCCAGCTTTGGGACAGGATCTAGGGTTTAAAGCAGCCTAGCCCCACTATATCTAGAACCTCAATATAAGCAAGAAATTCGTTGCATTCACGTCGGATTGAATACATCAAAGAAAAAAGGGGTAACTACTGTATTTTTAGCCAAAACCCAAAACGTAAATCTCAACTGCGAGATTGAACGTCTACTTTGTAAGGCACTTAACGCGTCCATTTAATGCTGGATCCTATCTGCTTGGCAGATAGCTGGTGAGGGAAGTTATATTTTGGGCCTCTTTGCGAGTGACCCGTTGCCCACGTCGGGCTAATATCATGAAAAAGAAAAAACTATAGTGTTTATCATTTACCATCACTTATTCTGACTATAGTGGATTTAATTTTCCGAGAAGAATTCCTTATTCCATGCACGGTCTGGGTGTATCATAATAATATATATATATATATATATATATATATATATATATATATATATATATATTATATAATTGCAGTAATTAGTGTATACATAAAAGCATAAATAATGTGGTAATAATTTCGAAGTATCAACTGAATTCGAGTCAGATAAACACCCCAATAACGGTTACAAGGTGAAATTTTCTGGAAATCACAAGTACCCCATGCCACAAAAAAAAATCTCTCTCTCTCTCTCTCTCGCTCTCTCTCTCTCTCTCTCTCTATATATATATATATATATATATATATATATTTTTTTTGTATTGGGGCGTTTACCGCCATTTCCCGCTATACGCTAGCGGATATCATGGCGAAGCAGAATATATATATATATATATATATATATATATATATATATAGTTGGTCAGTTGGTCAGTGTCAATATTAAATAAATCTTGTTTTAATTTATTGATTCCTGGCGATCGTGGTGTGTGAGGCTAAATTTCCCTTCGATAAGCATAGCCTTTGTTCTCCGATTCTCAATTAGTTTGAGTGATTGCACGCATGCACTCAACGAAGGAGTGAAACGTAATTCGATAGTAATGATATTCGAATGCATGATGGAAACGAGTCAACGGAGAGAGAGAGAGAGAGAGATGTGGTCAAGAGAATTTTGAATCATGATTTCTTTCAAATTATTGTTTTCTGCTTTTGGGTAAACATACCAAATTACATACAAACACACACATACACAGACAGAGTGTGTGTGTGTGTGTGTGTGTAGATACAGTATATCTCTCTACTAGAGAGAGAGAGAGAGAGAAGAGAGAGAGAGAGAGAGAGAGAGAGAGAGAGAACGTCTTTTAAATTCCAATCCTTTTTGAATTAACATTCCATTCTGAGCATGTGATTCACAAGATATTTACATTTTTCACGTGTTCTCATTATCATAAAACGAAGTTAACGTCCTTTTATGCCTCATATATATATATATATATATATATATATATATATATATACACACACACACAAAGTTTTAAAAATTATATTTATTTTTTGAGATTATATTTAGAATAATGTCAAATATTGAATGTAAATAAGAATTGTTAACTTTCATCATATAAATGATCTGAGCTTCGTACAAAAATTCTGCGTTAAAACGTTCATTGAAAATTACTTTCTTATTATTATTATTATTAATGATTAAAAAGAAAAAAAAAAACACAAAGGAACATGATCGAGTAAATTTAAGAAGATTTAAAATCGAATAACATTTTAAAATGGAAAGTACAAATTTATTGTGCGCAGTTGATCGTTTAAAAACGAGTCTAACATTTACAAACTATTTGAATCTAACGATTTGGACACCTTAATGTCATTTTTGTTCAATTTTATATGCAAATATATGCAATATTTTGTGTTTTAATTCGTGTTAACTGTTGTTGTACTGGACAAAAATGCTGGGCAGGCAGACATTAGTCTCGTTTTTTTAAAATGCATCTTCCAATAGCCTCACAAAGAAGACAAAGAGATGGAAAAAGTAGGTTGGAATTTTGGAACAGAAATTTCATATATAATATACGAGTATTTATAATTTTTGGAAATTTAACAAAAAATTTTAAAATTATATATATATATATATATATATAAGCACTTTATGATATATGTTAATAGATTAAGATACAAATCACCGCTCTGCCAATACACCCATTCAGGGCACGAGTAGCTCGCAGCATCATTGCAAATTATATGGAGGGTCAGCATACAAACGAGGCTTTCGTTCGCGATTCATCACCGCTGGAAGCGACAATGGGTCCAGTTATCATAATAAAATAAGCGGTCGGTGTCTTCGGTGTTAATGGAATTTTGTTTATTTTTTATTTATTTATTTATTTATTTATGTATTTATTAAGTTTCTTCAAAGTACGGATTTCCCATCTCACCAGATTTGCACAAAATTTTAAGGGTAAGATAGAGTGATTAGGGTCTATATTATAATAGATCCGAACGAAATAAGATAGCCGCACTATATATAACTTTTCCAACGGAATTGTAACTACAGTTTTGGGGCTTATGTATAATCATTCCAATTTGTACCAACTTCGATAGGGAGGTAGATCTTTGGGACTATGTTGGGTACATATACGGAGGGGTAACCACTTAAATGTTTGAGACAAATTTCAAGAATTTATTTTACTTTCTAATTAGTCGACTTTTCACCAAAGCTGAATTTATCATGCGAGATTTCCCGACATACGAGTGATTACAAGGTCATACGTTTAATTATCCTGCAAAGTTTCCTTTGCAATGGATTTGCATGATATAAAGATGCTGAACAAAAGAACCAAACCTCCTTTCAAATAAATAACTAAAAATATACATATATACACACAGTATATATATATATCAGAGTATTTCTGCTTAAGGAGTAACTATACAGACTCGTACTTTGAAGCAGCAAAGCTACCATCCCAGCCGATTCATGGCAAATTTGCAGGACAGGTTTAACTAAGAAGTTAGGATATAAATTGGCACCTCAGTTGGACGATGACGTGAATGCAGTTATAACTGATATGAGGGTAGTAGCTATTTAAACGTTCTAATCTCGATTTTAAGAACTTTGATATTAGGAAAATGTACTGATATGAGTAAACTACAAAACAGATCGCCCCTTTACATTCAATGTAAGCAGATTGGAAGATTTTTAAACGAGAAAGAGAACGTATGAATGAATGTTGATAGAGAATTGGGTAAATATCGAGATAAAGCGCATTTCACCTTAAAAACGCTAACGAATTTCTGCTTAGAGAAATTAGAGAAAACAGTTTAAGTTAAAAGAAAGTGGTTTTCTTTTTCACTTTTAAAAAGTGAAAACTTCACAAAAATTTCCAATATGAAATATTGAAAACAACGAATCGTTCTCTTTCTTTAGAGTATGGAGATGAGGTTCTCATTTTGTGTAATTTTACTGATAAACCGTTTATAGTTTTACCCGCATGAGGAAATTTACTGAAGTGGGTATTTTTTTAAAGTTTTTTCTTATTCATATACATTTGGTGAAAACTTTCGTGAACTATCAACCCAAATTTCAAATACAGTCTCTCTCTCTCTCTCTCTCTCTCTCTCTCTCTCTCTCTCTCTCTCTCTCTCTCTCTCTCTCTCTCTCTCTCTCTCTCTCTCTCTTTAAATAAAGACGTATGATTTTGTTCCGAACTACACGGAGGTCCTATTTAAAATATCAACCAGGACAAAAGTTTACCTGCACTATGATGTCATAATATACACATAGTCATGACAGGATAAAATTTCCTCTCATAAATACGTCAAAGGTAGTGTAGTTCAATTTAATATACGTCAGTCAGCACGCAGTCTGTGATGAAGTCACTGAAATAGGCTAATTATTATAAAATTGCTTTCTCTCAGCTGTTATAACTGACCGGATAGATATAAATCCTGAAATACTGAAGGCATACAAATTTTTAGATAAGAACTCATCATTTAAGATTATTATTATTATTATTATTATTATTATTATTTTCCACGTAAAAAAACATAAAATAACAAAAGAGAAAAAGCCTTTCCTGAATTTTATACGATTAAAATAATTTCGCTCGGAGAAGTATAAGTAAAAATTTTGTTTGGGAATAATAACTTTGGTGGGCCTTTCGGAATTAATGTAATCTTTGCATGCAAATCTAAATAAAATACGCAACGAAAATTAAGAGGAATTTGCTGGCCTCTTCTGGATTAATATCATTTTTGCATGTACAAATAAAATAGAACTTGGAAGAAGCAAGAACTGCTACGCGTTTTGAAATTAATGTCACCCATTTTTGCACGAAAATATATTTAAAAGGACTATACAGTTAACCATTCAAGATTAGTAAATATTTGCTTGCAGAAATAACACTAATACGTACGTAGATATATATAATATATATATATATATATATATATATATATATATATATATATATTATATATATATTATGATGTAGTGGATGTCATTTGTTTCACATCCGCGGATGCGGATGTTTGATTGCAACATCCGCGGATGCGGATGCGGATGTCTACATTTTCGTTATTTTTAGGATATATTCGAGATTTGTTGTGTTTAACGTATATAATAAGTTATTATATAGAGAGAGCTGTAGCTATAATGTAGTATAATTGATTAATTGTACAATAATTGCTGTACTTTTCCCTGAACATATAAAATAATAGCAAGCATCTAACTAATATAGAAATCAATTAGTGAGTTCGTCTGCAAATAAATTCGTTATATTTTGTTGCGTTTCAGCCACAATTAGAAACCATAATTGTGTTACCCGACCTCTTTCCCCAACCTCCACCCTTATAGAAAGAGATCTTTAATTAGCTTGATAACTATTTATATTAAGTTTAAAGTTTTATTAGGCATATTTATAAATGAGTAATTAAAATAAAGTAAACTAAGATGTTCATCGTTTAATATTCAAACTTAATTATAGGAAGGTTATGCTTAAGGAACATTAATTTTTCTGCCTTTTCTGCTGCCAGTCTGTTTCTCTTTTCATCATATATTAATCCAGCACTGCTAAATAATCTCTCGCTTGGTACGCTTGTTGGAGGACGTGCTAAATGTTTCCTTGCAAGTTTACTCAAGTATGGATAGATATTCTGCGTATTTTTCCACCAACTAATAGGATTGTCACATGCAGCCAGGCGTTTTTCTTGGTGATAGCTCTCGATCATTTTTACTACATCTTTTGACATCGCGTAGGTCTCGTCATCGCTGCTTGACTCAAGAAACTGAGAGAGAGATTCTGTGATAGATTTGCTTGTTGAAGGTGTTGGTTCTGTCACTGAAACTTTTATTCTTTTGGTGGGTGGCGAAGCGACAGATTCAAGAGAGTGAAGCTCTTCAACTGCTTTGCCAAGTGATGATTTAACTCGTTCTAATGTACTAGGTGAAAATAACTTAGCTTTGTAACGTGGATCTAAGTAGGTTGCAAGAGAGTAACTTCATACAAGAACAGCCTCTCGTCTTGTCGCTTGCATCACTTTTGCGCACAATGAACTAGTTCTATTAATTATTATAGTAGAATTTATAATTTCCGCTTATTAATGACGTTTTATCTCAACGGTCCACATCCGCACGACATCCGCAGTCCAAAGTGCGGATGCGGATGTGGATACGAGAAAATGTGCGGATGTTCCGCGGATGCTGATGCGGATGCGGATGTGACCTACATCACTAATATATATATATAATATATATATATATAAGCTTTCGAGATTTATTAGTTTTCCTGAGCGTAGCAAGGATCTATCGCGAAGCAGCAAAGGTTCTTGGACTTACATCTGTTTATCAGAGATTTAATTGATCTTCCTCTATCTAATGTCAGATTCTAAAGGAGTTAACAGTGTTCCAAGTCTGTTCTTATCATTAGTGAACCTAGTTTCAGTGTATTTTTTTTTTTTTAACAGTTTTTAACACATGTCTTAGAAATAGTGTTAATAGTCTTAGGTAGAAAGGTACAGTATATTTTACTTCATCAGATATACTATATACACACACACACCACGTTTTGGAGCCATATTTCATAGTTACAGAAGTAAAGCAATATTATACCGAAGTTCACCAATGAGAATAATCGAACGTAATATTTCAAAGAATAACATATTGGCTAACACTTACGAGTTTTTTAAAGATTCGCTTTCATATATAAGAAGGAAAAAATACTTACGAAAATATTTACAAAAGAATATACTGATGTATTTATGGAAAATTAAAAAAAAAAAAGTTTGACTGCGAACTTCAGTTACGCATTTAACGAGCAGGAGAAAGTTTTGTTGAACAAGATTAAGGCATAATAACATCCTATTTGTATAAGCAATTTTTTTCAATGACATATATATATATATATATATATATAATTTGGTCTCTTATTTTGAACAAAATGATTTCTAAAAGGTAAATTTAATGATATATATATATATATTCGCAGACACCTTCCAAGGAACTTATTTACGGCCAAGAATTTCGTTAATGATAAAAATAAGTTTACACAAACATTTCTGCACAATATCATCACCTTGTTTACTTACATGTACGCGTGTATATATCCACAGGTACACGTACACACATATGTACAATTTATGTATCACTCAAAATCCAACTTTAACTATTCATGATGGATTTTCACTGTCATGAGTAAGCATTATTTTTGAACTGATTCAAAGACTGTTTAAATTTAGTCTTTTATCGTGTATATAATTAAAGAATTATAAATGTATAATGCAGGAAGGAGGGGCCAAGGGCAGCCGTTTAGAATTAGTCTCAATATATAAAGTAAAAAACAAATGAGGGTCGTT
>JAJOZX010000221.1:72500-117500 GCA_023014485.1 Bathynomus jamesi | reverse complement strand
CACCTCCTACTACATTTATTGAAAAAGAGAACATCACTACTTCTATATAAAACTAAACAAATTTCTCTAGCTAGCTGAGTTCGATATTTCGCGATTTACCTGAAAAGTGCTAACATTCCTAAACTATAAACCCAAGTAGCGTCCCTAAAATTGAAAACATCTATTCGGAGGTTTTTGGTTCCAGGGAGATCCCATCAAGCTTCCTGTCTCTACTAATGGGGTATCATCTGAGAACTACCAATGCTCTGATACCAAACCCAAGAAGCGCCTCCTACTACATTTATGATCAAAAGGGAACATCACCACCCCTAACTCCACCCAAACCAACTCCCCTTACCAAACCAACTCTCTTTTGTAGACTTATTCAAAGGTTTTGACTCCCGAGCGTTCTTACAATGACAACACTCAGTGCTCTGTAACCAGACCAGACTAGCGCCCCCTACTACATTTACATCTTTCAAAGGAACTCACTGTTTTTATTTCACTAAGTAAACACTATGTACTTAAAGAGTAGCCATCCTTTATACTTAATTAGCTATTCAGAGGTTTTGGCTCCCGAGAATTCCCGTCTCTACCAATGGGGTATATTTGAGAACTCCCAGTGCTCTGTAATTATACCCGATCAGCACCTCCTACTACATTTAAAACAAAAAGAAAATCGGGAGCTATTGAAGAATAGGGACCCCAGCCTTCTTTAGTTAGGCTTATAAGGCTAACTAACGAAAATATCACGACCTAACCTAACCAATCGTTAGGTTAACTGTACGCCCTTGACGATTGGTTAGGTTAGGTCATGATATTTTCGTTAGTTAGCCTTATAAAGCTAACTAAAGAAGGCTGGGGTCCCTATTCTTCAATAGCTCCGAAAATTGGCCACTCCCTATACTAACTAAAGATCACATCCCCAATTTATCGGCCCTTCAATGCAAATTGATGCTATTATATACCTATCCAACCTATTCTTAAACATATTAACTGAAGCGCTTGCCACGACCTCCGCGGATAAATTATTCCACCTCTGGACTATCTTATATGTGAAGAACCCCCTCGCAATGTTTGTCTCAAATCTTTTACCCCTAATTTTAAAACCATTGTTTCTAGTCATGTTCCTATTGTCCAAGTTAAAGAAATTCTCAATTTACATTAATAAAACGATTTCAAATTTTGAACACATAAATTAACGTATTTTACGCCTCATAAGACGCTACTTTTTTTCTGAAAAACGTCTCCAAAAATCACTTGAGGGCTCATATGTTATTGTTTTGTTTAATGTTCTTTTAAAAAAGTTATGGGGATATATTTTTTTCCTAAATATTCTTTGCTAAATATAGGGTGCGTCTTACCACTTGTAACGTCTTATGAGGCGTAAAATAAGGTAATTCGCCGAGCTCCAAACGTATACAAACTTAGATCTTTGAGTCTATCTTCGTATGGTTTACCACGTACGGTTGAAATAAGCTTTGTTGCGCAGCGTTGAACCTTTTCTACCATTTCTATATCCTTCTTCATACAGGGTGACCAAAACTGTACAGCATATTCTAGACGAGACCTAACAAGCGATTGTATATGATGGTAAAACAATATCTTTAGTTTTATATTCAAAATTACGAGAAATAAAACTCGATACTCTATTAAACCTTACTGTTCGAGACTGAACATTGTTTTGAAAACTTTAAATCTTTAGTAACAATGACACCTAAATCTTTTTCCTCAGAGGCTTCTTTTAACACACTAATTCCCATAGTGTAGTTAAATTTACTTTTGTGGTACTGGTAACCAATGTGTATGGCTTTACATTTATCTACGTTAAATTTCATTTGCCACTTATTAGACCACTCTACTAAATTATTAAGATTACCCTGTAGATTCTCTCTATCTAGTAAACTAATAATTGCTTTACCGCAACTTTAGTATCGTCGGCAAATTTAGAAATGTTACTCACTAAATTGATATCAGGATCGTTAACGTATATTATGAAAAGGACTGGTCCCAAAAGGCACCTCGCTAGTTACAGTAGCCCACCCTGACTCTTCCTCCCCATTAATTACTACCCTTTATTTTCTAACACTTAACCAATTATCAACCCAATTAAGAACTTGACCCCTTATTCCCTAAGCTTTAAGTTTTTCTAACGATCGTTTATGCGGAACTTTGTCAAACGCCTTTTGAAAATCTAAGTATATTATATCTATCGCTCTATTACAGTCATAAATACCGATGACTTCATGAAAAAAAAGTCCAATAAATTTGTTAAACAAGATTTACTTCAACGAAAGCCATGCTAATTTTGTTTCATAAGATTATTGCTTTCAAGATGCTCGACTATACGATCTTTAATAACGGTTTCTGAAAGCTTTCTAATTATAAAAGTTAGACTAATAGGCCTATAGTTTCCCGCCTGTTGTTTATCCCTTTTTTAAAGATTGGAGTAACATTAGCCAATCTAAAATGCGAGGAATATCCCCCTGAGATAAAGATTTATTTGAACTAAACGATCAAGTATTTCATTCTTTAACTCTTTTTGGTGCATTGGGTAAAAATGGTCTGGACCTGGCGATTTATTAATTTTTAACTTAAATCTATATAGTGAGAAATATCTTCAGCGTAAACAGTTATGCCAGTAAGCAATGAAAAAGTCCCATTTATGTCACTGGGCATATTACTAGCCTCCGGAATAAAAGAAGTAACCTCAGTTGTAAAAAAGTATCTCAACTGTAGAGAGAGAGAGAGAGAGAGAGAGTTACAAGTTACAAGGACAAGAGGAAGCCTCATAGACCTTCCGGTCCACTCTGGGAGGTTCCTGTTATTAAACAAGTTCATTGTTCTTTCAACTATTCTGTCAGCAGTAGAAAACTGGGACCTTTTCCAGTTTGTGTACCGTTTTTCATATAATTTATTTTTGAGAATATTTTTGTTAAAACTAACGAAAATATCACGACTTAACCTAATCAATTATCAAGAGCGTACAGTTGATCTATTAGTAAATAGTAAATACTATTCCAGAAACAAACAATGTTATAATTAATAATAGATCAACTGTACGCCCTTGATAATTGGTTAGGTTAAGTCGTGATATTTTCGTTAGTTTTAACAAAAATATTCTCAAAAATAAATTATATGAAAAACGGTACACAAACTGGAAAAGGTCCGAAAACTGGATAGAAAAGTATAATGCTCTCTCCCGACCCTCCGCTCCCTCCCTGCCAGAGGCAGGTACGGTAAAAGGTTGAAGAAAATACCTTGACCCTGGAAAAGTAGCCAACGAAATTTTACAGGAAAGTGGCGAATATATAAGATAGTCCTATAATTACGCATGCACGCACAGAAACCGCGCAGACGAACTCCTGCAGTGTTACGTTATGTTTTAGTCTTAAACCATGAGAGAGAGAGAGAGAGAAGAGAGAGAGAGAGAGAGAGAGAGAGTCTATAAGTTATTTTTAGCATGCAACTACTAGTTGAATAACCACGTCATGTACCTGTTTACAATTACATCAAAAGGTCATTATAGTACCGAGCGTTTAAACAATGTTTTGTATTCAGCCTGCAGTTAAATGAAAGTGAAATACAATATTAATCTGACAGAGAACGTATAATATCGTATATGTCAAGTCAAAAGGTGTGCATGTTTGCTGAAGGCAGTTTACACTGTCTGCAGCGTTTGCATTTCATAATGAAATTATACTCATCCACGTAACCTCTGTATATATTTGTAAATAAATATATTTGTAAATAAATAAATAAACGAATAAAATATATAAAAATGTTAATAAAAAAAGCTACAGCGCATCTATCTCTTCGTCTGTTTATCTATCTACTTATCTATGTATCTATCTATCTCTTCATTAATCTATTTATCTATCTATGTGTTTATCTATCTCTTCATCTATCTATCTAACTATCTATGTGTCTATCTATCTCTTCATCTATATATCTATCTATCTGTTTGTCTATCTAATATCAAGAGAAAAAATAGAAAAAGAAATTAATTAATTAATTTGTGTGTGTGTGTGTGTGCGTAAACAGAGTTTATCATAAATGAGATAAAGTAGGCCCTATGTTAAACTCAGAATAAAAGCATAACCTTCGTTAACCTTGGTTTTGCTTGCGCCCGAATTGTTAATTCTGACGAAGGTCAAGCTTGTCACTCCACCTTAGACTTACAGTTTAACGTGGAATCAGCAGAACCACGCCCCACCAGCATCCCAGCGTCTTAACCACGACGCTACCTAGGGTACCCATTTATCTACCAACCAATTTCTTTATTGTGTGGAAGGATGAACAGCTGGGTTTTGCTGCGCGCCGCCTGCCATCACTGGGTCTCGATCCCGGGGCCGATGGATTCGTAGTCAGCAACGCTAATCACTGCACCACCTAGGCGCATATATATATATATACACCGGGTGATTACAAATGATTACAAACTACACCACTGAGGCGCATACAACAGTCATAATAAATAATTTCGAGTTCATATATATATATATATATATATATATATATATATGAAAATGAAAATGACAATGAAACGGTTTATTGGCAGACTACAGTCCATATGACAAATATTATTAATACAATGCCAGTTCATATACTAAGGATAGAAATATATACAATTGATTAGAAATAATACTGCACTGTCGAAGTTAAGTGGAGCTACAGACAGACGTTTTCGTACCAAGAAGTCCATAGCTTAGAGGATAAATGGCAGGACTCATGGATAGCTTGGATGATCGGGTTGGTTGATTTTTTAATTCTTTGCATTAGACTGTGTTGAGCACGTCTTGTTACCTCCGGGAAGCTCGGGACATTGCGGGTAGCAAACATTTGCGAAGCTGAGCATCTCGGGGGTAATTTATGTAAGAGTCTAAAAGACCTGTTGTACAGCAAATTTAGGGTTCTGCCAGAACCTTTTTTATAGTTCACCCAGAGTTGCTGACCGTATATATTACTGCAGAAAGTACGAAAGGGTGTGTCTTTAGCTTCACTTGTATAGAAACGAAAGTTCCTTATGGTCATATTCGCTTTAGCACACAGGCTTCGAGATTGTTTTCTTATATCCGAGTCATCACTCAAGGAGCTGGTAATAGTTTGACCCAAATACTTAAACTCTTGTACTTCCTCAATTACTTCACCATTCATTTTAAACCTTAAATCAGCTGGCTGATTACAGCTTTTAGGATGAAATTGCATAACTTTAGTTTTTGTAACATTAAAAGAATATCATGTTCTGCGAATACACTTCGCAGACATTTAGTAGCCGATCCAGACCTTTAACAGAGGGACTTATTAACACCATATCATCGGCATAAACTAAGTTATTTATCCTTGTGTTATCTATACAACATCCTACTGTTGCCTCATGAAGTGAAGCAATTAATCCGTCAATATACACATTAAACAGCATAGGGGAGAGCAAGGAGCCTTGTCTCACCCCGCAAGAGGAGCCAAAACACTCGGATAGTACATTGCCCCACCTAACAGTGAAAGATTGGTGGGAATACCAAAATTTCAATAAATTTAATATGTTCATGGGAACCTTCCTGTCTTCTAGTTTTGCAAATAAAATATTGTGGTTCACCCTATCATATGCCTTACTTATATCATGGAAACAGCTATAAATGGTTGAATTACTGTCAATATATTTAGATATTGTTTCTTTAAGTACATAGATACACAGGTCAGTTGAGTGGGACCTTTTAAAGCCAAACTGATTAGGAGATGTCCGTAGGAAATCATTTAATCGGAGTAACAAAAGTTTTTCTAATAGTTTCAAAAAGCAGGAAGCGACAGCAATAGGCCTGTAATTATTGCTGGACAGAATGTCTCCGTACTTATTTTTGACCAGGGGCAAGATATATACCCTCATGAACTCTGCAGGGATATAACTATGAGCAAGCATGGCTGATAGGAGTAATGATATATGCAGACATACTACGTCATTTGCATATTTTAAGTGCTCATTCGATAAGTCATCTACCCCTGACGCAGAACCAATCTTTAACTCTTTAATTAACCTCTTTACTTCAGAAAATGATATGAAAATATTTTCCCTTGTCCCTCCCACAATCGTTTCGCTGCAATCTATCTTAAGATTATCCCTACTCACACTGTTAAGAATGTTAGAGTAGTGGTTTTCCACAGCTTTGCAATTTCATCCTCCCCCGACACCCCATCGATTGTCGGAGGGAGGACATATATAATTATTTATATATATATATATATATATATACTCATCGTCCATACCCATAATGAAGCCCTTATAATACATTTGGGTATCATATTTGACTGTAAATTTATATTTGCTAATCATGTTCATGAAAGAAATTTATACGAAAGGGTATAATAATAGTCCATCGGGGCATGTTTTTTATTTCTCTGATAATAATGCTCATAATTTCTTTAGGGCTCTTTTAGGAATAAATACATCATGGCCACGTCGCGACACCGCTTCCCGATTGATCAGCGAGGTTGAGCGACGTTGCGTCTCTTTAGTAGTTGGACGGATGACTTGACCGTCCCTTTCGATCTCATAACCTTTGCCGTTACGATGGAGGTTTAAACAACCGTAAACATTATCATTAAGACTTTGTGTGTATATATATATATATATACACAAAGCTGTATGTAAATATTGATCTCGCTTCTCCTTTCAAACCTTAATTCCATGCATAGGATAATCCGCAATGCGCAAATGTTTCTCAAAAATTGTAACTGTAATTTGTGGGTCAGTAGAAATATAATATTTTTTGTGTAGTGCGAAAGAGATTGACCTCATGTTAGCCTCTGCAAGGTCAAATGAGATTTGTTGAACTGCGTGAACACACACCATATGCATATATATTCGCTCGAGCGTCTGACCTTCGACTCATCAGTATCAAATGAATTTTATTCCTGGTACAGTTATAAAGTGTGGAAGTAGAAAGGTTACAAAGAAATGTTTAACAAAACGTTTCTGTTAAAATTAATACATTTTTTTAAAATAAAGATTACATTCTAAATCCTAGTTTGAAAATCTAAAATTTGAAGTTTACATCTTTACATACATCTTTTACATACATATTTTATTCCTGGTACAGTTATAAAGTGTGGAAGGAGAAAGGTTACAAAGAAATGTTTAACAAAACGTTTCTGTTAAAATTAATACATTTTTTAAAAATAAAGATTACATTCTAAATCCTAGTTCGAAAAATCTAAAATTTGACGTTTACATCTTTACATACTACACATTCTTTTCAACATTAACAATACATAAAACGGTGGCGCGACATCTTTTAAAACTAAATTCATTTGGAGATGTCCATAAATAATTATTTAGTCGGCATGGCAAAAGTTTTTCAGTTCATTGCGAGAAGCGGCAGACAACAGTAATGGTCTGTAGTTATTGCTAGCTGGATGGAATGTCCCTATTGCTTTTTGACAAGAAGCGTGAATATATGCCCTCATAAACGCTATAGAAATTAACTACGAGCTACAATTCATACGTGAAATACTTATTAGAATCATGGCTATCCTTCTCAATTAAGAGTCGCCACGGTTTTCTCAATAACTTCTTATACAAGGTAGCCCAAAAGCCGAGACACATCGGAGAAATTTATTTATATTAATACCGTTCGTTTTTTTTCCAGGTGTGAGGATGTCACTCAGAAAAATTGGGAAGCGTACCGAGGTCAACGGGTCTCAGTTTGAGCATTTATTATGAATAACCAACATAATGCGTGAAAGAGATTATTTCCCCAATATGTACTGATTTTTGGACCACCCTGTATAATGCCGTATACGGAACTTATTTTGAAGCACATGCAGGGGTGTTCTTATTATATATATATATATATATATATATATATATATATACAGGATGGCGCAAAAGTCGCGCATCATAGGAATTTTCAGTGTTGACTATATTATTTTTTTTCCTTTTCTTGTAGATGGCTGCGAAATTAACATAGACGAGAGGGTGAGCTTGGTTTTTATAATATAATATAACATTTAACCCATATAGAAATATCACTTGTAGGCATCAGAAAGCAAAAAAAATAAAAAAAATAAAAAATACACAAGTGTAAGAAATTAGTATGAATAAAAAATTTCGTTTATTAAGTCTGAATGCGCGACGAATTGCAGTCCATAAATTACTGGCTCCGCAAAATGGACGGTAATTCTAAAGAAACGTGCAAGCAAAGCACTTAAGAGCGATTATGACGGATGATGGGAGTTCAAGAAACACATTTATAAGACCTAACCAACAAACCTGAAGAAGCTAACGGTACAAATACACTCGTACAGAACGCTTGAAAAAAAAGAAAGTATGAATGATCTCCCTTCTCCTTCTTCGTCTTATTAAAAACCTTGATAATGCCAAAACTCGAAATTGCTCGGCACTTACCTCCCCCATTAAAAAAAATGTGGCCGGCGGGGAGGGTATTACTCAATTAGGAGGATTACAAGAATGACTTTCCAAACAAACGAGTATATCCAGAATGACCTATATTATTGGGAAAGGTATGCGAATTGAACTCGTAAGTATTGGAAAGAAGGTTGATGAGAAAACTGCTTCAGACTCTATCACGTAAACAGTAATTGTATCTTATCTCATAATTCAAACAGGGGAACGAGACAGGTAAGGCTGAACATGCAGTTATACAGGGTGAATCAAAAATCCCACTTCAAAAATAACTATACAATAAATACTTTTGAGTAGAGTTGGCAGTGTTTCGGCTCCGGAGGCAGGAGCCAGCTCCAAGATTCGAAGCCGGAGCGGAGTAGGTCTATTGTTTAAACTCTGCTCCGGAACCGGAGAGGAGCTGGAGCTGGGATTTTGGAACTGGAGCAGAGTTGGAGCCAAATTTGTCGGAACGCTCCCGAACTTGGAGCCGGAGTTAAAGCCTGGAGCTGCTCCACTTACTGTAGAGTAGAGTGAATGTCAGAAAGTTTAGGGGATGGGAGCCGATCACTAGCGATTGGTGTCTGGACGGTTTGACGTTAAACGGTTTTCTTTGAGCGTGTAAAACATTAGTTGTAAACAAAACGGACCACTGATGTTGAGTGTACGAATGTGTGTATAGTATATTTTAATCGTCATATAGTGACCTAGCCGTACCAGTTTGCCAAGTATGGATAGTAAATCGTACGGTTACGAGAAAAGGACACGTTTTTTATAACATTAAAATGTCATAAAAAGCAGGTACTTTTGAGCACCCTAAAACCTTTACTCTGACCAACTAAAATTCAAGCTGTATAAACGCTGCAAGCATTTAGTACTTATTAGAAACTATCACACTTACAATTCAGAGAATTATGCAAATTGCAACTACTTACAACTATGCTTCACCATTACTAGCCTTAATGATTTTGCTATCCTGTTGTGCATTCAGTTTTTGTATCTTAAGAGCTTTAGCACGATAAAAAGACGATAAAGTATCAGTCCGGAACAACACCGTACTCTGGAGCAAATTAGGATACAAAGCTGGGGTTAGTGGAGCAGTTCTGGAGCTGGAATTGGGTTAGTGGAGCAGCTCCGGAGCTGGAGCTGGGGGGTCACTCTCAGCTCTGGAGTCGACCTGGAGCAAGAGCTGTGTCACTGGAGCACTCTGGAGCTGGAATTAGCAAACTCGGAGCAATGCCAACCCTACTTTTGAGACAGGACTTTTGACTCACCATATATATATATATATATATATATATATATATATATATATATATATATATATATATATATATATATATGTATGTATGTATGTATGTATGTATGTATGTACCGTATTTTACGCCTCATAAGACGCTACTTTTTTCCTGAAAACGTCTCCAAAAATCACTTCAAGGTTCATATGTTATTGTTTTGTTTAATGTTCTTTTAATAAAGTTATGGGAATATATTTTTTGTCAGGCTGATAAATCTTCGAAATTTTTTTCCTAAATATTCTTTGCTAAATATAGGGTGCGTCTTACCACTTGTAGCGTCTTATGAGGCGTAAAATACGGTGTATATATGTGTATATATATATATATATATATATATACATGGGTACCCTGGGTAGCCTAGTGGTTAAGACGCTGGGCTGTTGATCGGGACGTTGTGAGATCGAGTCTGGGCTAGGACTTTGTAATTTGAGACCGCCCGTGGAGGGGCGTGGTTTGGATTCCACGTTAAACTATAGGTCTAAGGTGGAGTGATAAGCTTGACTTTCGTCACAATGAGCAATTTGGGCGGAAGCAAAACCAAGGTGTTATATACACGAGGGGCGGACAGAAAATAAGTTTACACGGCCTATAATTTCGTAACTAAAGGACCTACATTGATTATGTTTGTATCAGGTGAATTCGTTAATCATTGTTGGCAACACTGCACGTCGATTCGGCTGCCATCTACCGTACATTGGTTATATGTGTCAGTTGAACATGGCGGCTCGACTGGAACAGTGCCCTGTCATTTCTGCATCGATATTCCGAGTCTGTCAGTGGTCAAGAATTTCTCGGGCGCATTGTCACAGGAGACGAGATATGGGTTCATCACCGTACTCCGGAAACAAAACGTGCCAGCATGGAATGGAAACACCCTGGGTCCCCGCGACCAAAGAAGTTCAAGATTGTGAAGTCCGCTGGCATAGTGATGGTTACTGTGCATATTGTTCAACACTGGAACGTTTACGAGTGGCCATTAAACGTAAACGCCCTGGACTGCTCCGTCGGGCAGGGCACTACTCCAGTCGAGCCGCCATGTTCAACTGACTCGTATAACCAATGTACGGTAGATGGCAGCCGAATCGACGTGCAGTGTTGCCAACAATGATTAACGAATTCACCTGATACAAACATAATCAATGTAGGTCCTTTAGTGACGAAATTATACGCCGTGTAAACTTATTTTCTGACCGCCCCTCGTGTGTGTGTGTGTGTGTATATATATATATATATATATATAAAACTGATGTTGAGACGAAAGTAGTTGCTAGACACCTGGCTAAGAATAATTACAAATGACTGGAGTGTGCTTGAATAACGTCAGGTGGGAACAACAGAGAGGGATCTCTCCTTGCATCAAGCCAACCCAAGTACAGGGCCATGAGAAATTTTTAAAGATTTGTGCATAAACACTACATGAAATAAAACTTTCACTAACTAAAATGATTCTATACAAAATTTAATACAGGGTACCCACAAAAGAACCGTACAAACTTAGCTTATTTCAAGTTAAATCTATATGATTCTTTTGTGGACACCCTGTATTATAGAGGACGTCTATTTACTTCCGGAAAACTTGAAACACCGTAGTAATCGACAAACACGACATTTGTGAGGTCGAACATTCCAAGGTAACTTAGGCAGCATCCTAAATGATGTAAAGTAAATTAGGGTCCTCATGTAAGAGCTTTGACGATAGTTGAATGAAAGAAAGTTGCCGTCTGCTGATATTAATGTACAAAAAGTAAGAAAATGTGTGTTTTTAACTACATGATCTGAAATTCCTTATCACCATAATTATTCTGGTACACAAATTCGTTTAGTTTTTGCATCAACACTATCACACAAACGGTATCATTACCCAAATATTTGAATTTTGTACTTATTCAGTCGGTTCTCCCTTTAATTTGAATGCAGGATCATCTGGCGTTTATAGGATTTTAAGGGAGATAAATTGACAAAATATGCCCTACAGCGATATCGAAATCAATGTCATGTTTCCCAACATACTCGTACTTTTTGCGTATCTCGGTAAGAAATCCTGTAGTCGTTTGCCTGAAGGACTTTTTTAACACAGAATCATCAACATATGCTAACTTATTTAAGCTTATATCATTTACAGAACATATTTGACTTCATGAACGAAGTAATAAATCTGTTAATACATACGATGAAAGTATAAGGATTATAGGAAGACCTTGCCTTACTCCAGCAGATGATTTGAAACATTCTGACTGGAACACTTTTTGTACTTAATCAAATCAATATATATATATATATATATATATATATATATATATATATATATATATATATACGGAAAGTGAAATATGTGCGGCCAACAAGAGGATTGGAATTCGCGTCACTAGTATTGCAACCTTGAGTCCGACATCTTACCACTAAGTTACTTTTCAACAAAAGTTGAAGAGTAACTTGTGCATTTCTCAGGAAAAAAAAAAACCTCAGGGTAAAATGAGTTCCGCTTAAAAGTTAACTTGAAAGAAAATTTCTTAGCTTCCTGGATGGCTCAGTGATAAGATGTCGTACTCAGTGGTGATATATAAAAGGCGTGAGTTCGAAGCCTCTTCATTTTCTGTATAATAATTAATACCACGGTAACTATGGTTTAATATTAATATATATATATTATATATATATATTCTTAATAATAAAACACTCCTTATCATTGACTCTTATTAGCCCAAAATTATATAAATAGATTTATACTACACAATTCCTACTTATGTAACGGTTAAAATAAATCATATGTACACAATATTTTGTTATCATTAAAATATCTTCTTTGAAAAAGTGAGAAAGGAATTCTCCACAAAACAGGTATCATATCTTGACATATTTACGCACTTCGTAATACAAAAAGGTTCCACATCAGGATTTTACAGTAAGATAAATGTATAAAGACAGAATTTTTACGATAAATTACAACTTCATTGAAATGACATTTACCATCGGGAAAACTTAAAGGTCTCTTACGCAAGAAGTAATAATTCGTGTCACGAGCAACGCGGGCGAGGACCATAGCCTTTTTATAGAAATTTACAAAATTATAAAAAAAAGTTCGCTTATTAACATAAAATTTCAATAAAATACATTAATTAAATAATTAGTAATGAAATTTTATCACTGGACCCCAAAAACAATAAAATATCGAAAGAAAAACAAATTATTATTAATTAGTATTTTTTTATGTTTTTAAGAAATTTTATATTTCTAGGCGAACTTTTTTCCTCTCTCTCTCTCTCTCTCTCTCTCTCTCTTTGCATGCCATTTCCTTTAACATTTGGTCATGAAGGTGCTTCACACACACACACACACACACACACATATATATATATATGTTAATCGGTTAATTGGTATTTTCAATCTTTCATCAACTCAACCAGTCAACGCTGGAACAATCTTCCTCAATCCATCTTTCCCCCTCTCTATGATCTCCAATCTTTCAAACGCAAAGTCTAAACATCTCCAAAACCCTGGACCTTGATTTCTGGCTCTTTTCTTCTTCTATGAGGGGGTGGGGGGCGCTTTTGCGACATTCGCCCTTGGCCCCTCATTCCTGCATAAAAAAAAATGGGATGAATTTCACTTAAACTCATGAATGAATGAATGATGCAAACCCACAAGGAAAAAGAAAAAAATATTCCAAGGTCTTTCGTGTATTCAGCAGTACACCTCGTCAGGGAATTATAATATACACACCCACATTGTGTGTGTGTGTTTTAAAGATTTAGTATCACTTTACTAATGACATTGTGAAACATTGAATAAGTTTGATGAGAAATGTTCTTCACTGTCCGTGACATTATTTGGCCAACATCGAACCCGTAACAAATTACTTGGAAAGAACAGAAAACGTTAAAGGAAACGGACATTACGAAAAGGGAAAAGGAGAAGCAATACATTCCTAACAGAGAATAAAAAACAATGAATAAAAATGAATAAAATGAATAAAGATGAATAAAATTGTAAAAAAAAAAATGATAAAAATGAATGAAAAATAAGATTAATCATTTTTGTCGAAACAAAACTGGTTTAAAATAAATAGATAAAAAAATAGTAAAAATAATATTATTTAATATTGATTTTTACGAAAATGAATAAAAATTTAAAAAAAAAAATGAATGAAAGTTAATATATAATTTGACAAAAGTAGGCCAACATGTTAAAATAAAAATAGCGTCTTTAGTCATAAACCACGAGAAATCCTAACACACAACACACACAACACACACACACATTATATATATATATATATATATATATATATATATATAACACGAAACAACATAAGGTTCATAAGGTAAGGTAAGGTATATATATATAAAAATCTCTATAATCGGTACAATTGGGGCTCTGGATCGTTAGTACAGTACAGTACAGTACATAATACATATATTATACTACTGGGTATGTATAAAGTACACGTGTATAATGTGCTATAATTTGGCACAGGCACCAGTGCCGAATTGAAAAATATTTTTGGTATCTCTTAAACTATCCGAAATAAGACAAATTCCGAAATATATATATATATATATATATACGCGGCTACTTCCATCTGTGCGTTCGCATCAGAACGGGGTTTCCTTTCACCTAATCTGACCTCTCCAGACTTGATGGAAACGAAAGGCAAACCATGTACACGATTTCAGAACTGGAAAAACTGGAAGAAAGGAATGCCCTCCACTCTCCATCCCCCAACTCCCCCCTACCCCCTAAAAAAAGAAGAGAAAGATGAAGAATATAGGAAGAAGATGCGTCGTGACGTCATCATTTTGTGAGAAATAATTAAAAACTGTTGTGACGTCACAAGTTTTATAAAATAAACGTTGCGATACGATGATAATAATAATGGCAATATTGATAATGATGATGATGATGATAATATTTAATATTTACTGGCAAAATACAATATTTCACAACGGACTATAGCAACAAAAAAGTACCATTATGCGTGATGGTAAAAATTCTGTGCTAGTACTGTATAAGATTAAATATAGAAAAAAGTAATAAGTAACACACACACACACACACACACGCGCGTAGTATATATATATTGGTCAAGCCAATTTCAGCCTGTAACTGCTGCACACCTTTATTTGATTCCTGACGATGATATTTTTATGATAATTAGAATCTAATTATGTATATTAATGTGATTATATTGTTAACGATAGTATGAATGAAACCACAAACTTGGTGAGTCTGGAAACTAAATGTCGCGAAGCGTTATGCTTATATCACGCACTGTTCAAGACATAGGAATGTTATTTCAACTCAAACTCTTGTACGACACTGTGTGTATATATATATATATATATATATATATATATATATATTATATATATATATATATATATATATATATATATATATATATATATATATATATATATATATCACTTAATTATGTATTTGCGTGTTTGAATTAAAAAATATTTCTTAAAAATTAAATGCGTAAATACAAAAATAAAAATTAAATAAAAATAATTTCTAAAAATAAATTACAAAAAAGAAAAAAAAAACAAGAAAAAGTCCTTGTAAAGCAAAAGCATGAACATTTTTCCATAGCTTTGGGATATGAACTAACGTCAGGTCAAAAAAAAAAAAAAAAAAGCGTGTGTAATGCGGGGGTGAGAGAAGGTTTCGTGGGACCGGGGGGGGGGGGGGGGGGGGGGAGTAAGAGAATTTCTAAATTATTCCATGGGAAAGCAGAAAGCAGAATGTGATATTATATTAATGGTCTTATAGTGTCGTACCTTTAGTTTCACTTTCGCGTGTACCACATTAGAAAAGGATTATTTTTTTAACGTAATAATAATGCTATTTGCTACACACACACACACACACACACACATACACAGATATATATATATATATATATATATATACACGGTGACTTTTAAACATGTGACACTTCAAAAGGTTTGCATTCTTTTATTAACTCGGATAAAAGTATGTTTTTTTGTTACTGTACTTTCTCTACGCATGGGAAATTAGCTTCCGAATACAACCCATGGTCTATTTGATGTTTTGCACTAGGGGACTACCGTATTTGACTGCTTATAAGACGCACGGGCATATAAGACGCACCCACATTTCAGCAGAGAATATTTAGGAAAAAAAACTTTTGAATGCATTTCAGTAGTTAATGTTTACTCCTACTGATATGGAACGCATGAACATGAGATCAGCATAGCGGAAGAAGTCATTTATAATGAAAATATCTTACATGAATCATTATAAAATTAATTCTGTATAACAGAATTTAAAAAAAAAATCACTAAAAGCAGGATCTTTTCAAATAAACAAATGATAAAGCCTCGTAATATCATCATCAGTAGTTATAAATCCAACTTTAATATTTACAATAATTCCTTTTTTAGTTAATTAAAAGAAATAATAATGTAATAATAATGATGTAATAATAATAATAATAATAATAATAATGTGTTTAAGTAAACAATAACATATTTTTAATTCTGAAGTTGGACTTGGCAGAATTTAGCCTACCGGAGACAGCGACTGTGGGATTCATTAGCCTACGGGAGTGCGTCTTCTATGCCGTCAAATACGGTAATTCCCCATGTGTAGAGAAAGAAAATACAGTAAAAATTCCAGGCTTTTTTTCAATTTTAGTAACTAAAAAAAATACAAATCTTTTAAAATATTAGGTATTTAAAAATTACCCGATAAGGATATACAGTATATTCACGAAAGTAACACGTGAATAATATTTCTGTTTCCTTCGTGGTTATTTTCATCATATATATATATATATATATATATATATATATATATATATATGTAATAAGCCCTGCTCTCTCCGAGTTTTGGGCAAGGTCAGGATGTTATTAGAGAGAGGGTTATTAGTTATTACATATACTGAAGGTCACCGCGGATGCCCGTTAGTTAAAAGAAAAGTTTAGGAGATCGGTTGTTTGTTTTCTCCTTTATTATTATAATTTAGTATCTTCTTTTAATTTGGTGACCCCCCCTCCGACGTGGGGCATGAATTCTTTATTTTCCGCCCGATCTGAACCTTCGATTCTAAGTGCGTAATTGATATAATGAAATCATTGGTTTTAGTAGCTTTTAATCAGTGAATTAAAGACAATCTCATAATCACAAGTTCAGTCAAAATTCATGAAATGTAATCAAATTCAATCGTAGCTTAATTTAGACTTAAAGATAAAATTAATCAATTCAAGATTAAATATTGCCAGTCCACTACTTCTCTCTCTCTGTAGTTAAGACTAATGGCCCTCAATAATCTCACAAACTCAATACTCAAAACTCAATAACTCAATAACTCAATTTAGTCTTTAACGAGCAAATTCCCTCTCCGGTCTTCACTCGGAGAATAATTGAAACGCAACCCAGCCTATCTCTCTACTGACGGAGCGCAAGTTAGATTCTGCCTTCTCTCCCTCGCATTCCTTCTTTCATATGCCCAAGTTATCCTCGTTCTTCCGTCAGAGTCCAAGGCACACAAAGGCGAATCCAGTGACCGGAAATTGCCACGCGTGCGGGGAGTGTGGTAATAATCGGCGCCAGCGTCATTCGGGCTGTCGCGATCTTATGCGGGAAGTCGTCTAGGGGTCGCAGAGAGAACGTTGCGGGCTCGTGTATAACATATATATATATATATATAATGCAAACCCACAAGGAAAAAGAAAAACGATTCCAAGGCCTTTCGTGTATTCAGAGCTACACCTCGTCAGGGAATGACAGCTACTCCCTAACGAGGCGTAGCTCTGAATACACGAAAGGCCTTGGAATCGTTTTTCTTTTTCCTTGTGAGTTTGCATCATTCATTCATTCATTTCACGTGTTTAATTGTGAAATTCATCCCATATATATATATATTAATGAAAAAGCTATAAAGCATTACGTTGATGAGAACTGACCTTTTCTTTCTCCTTTGTGACCTTTTGACCCGTCGATGAGCATCTTCTCACAGATCAATTCCACTTTAAATTTCATTGTGCATCGATCACATTTCTGGGAATCTAATTCCCACTCATTCCTGGTCACGCAAAGCGAGTACAGGATGTATAGTGTATATTCTTTTAGTTTACACTTGTCTTTATCGATTCTATCATTATTTTGCATATAGATATGATTTACATACTACAGTACAATATATATATATATATATATATAATATTTATTAGTGATGTAGTCACATCCGCATCCGCATCCGCGGAACATCCGCACATTTTCTCGCGTCCGCATCCGCACTTTGGACTGCGGATGTCGTGCGGATGTGGACCGTTGAGATAAAACGTCATTAATAAGCGAATATCAATTCTACTATATTAATAGAACTAGTTCATTGTGCGCAAAATGATGCAAGCGACAGACGAGAGGCTGTTCTTGTATGAAGTTACTCTCTTGCAACCTACTTAGATCCACGTTACAAAGCTAAGTTATTTTCACCTAGTACATTAGAACGAGTTAAATCATCACTTGGCAAAGCAGTTGAAGAGCTTCATCTCTTGAATCTGTCGCTTCGCCCACCCACCAAAGATAAAAGTTTCAGTGACAGAACCAACACCTTCAACAGCAAATCTATCACAGAATCTGTCTCTCAGTTTCTTGAGTGAAGCAGCAATGACGAGACCTACGCGATGTCAAAGATTAGTAAAAATGATCGAGAGCTATCACCAAGAAAACGCCTGGCTGCATGTGACAATCCTATTAGTTGGTGGAAAAATACGCAGAATATCTATCCATACTTGAGTAAACTTGGCAAGGAACATTTAGCCTGTCCTCCAACAAACGTACCAAGCGAGATTATTTAGCAGTGCTGGATTAATATGATGAAAGAGACAACTGGCAGCAGAAAAGGCAGAAAAATTAATGTTCCTTAAGCATAACCTTCCTATAATTAAGTTTGAACATTAAACGATGAACATCTTAGTTTACTTTTTTAATTACTCATTTATAAATATGCCTAATAAAACTTTAAATTTAATATAAATAGTTATCAAGCTAATTAAGATCTCTTTCTATAAGGTGGAGGTTGGGGAAAGAGGTCGGTGGGGTGCATTTGAGTTGGGTTCACGTCCGCATCCTGGTAACACAATTATGGTTTCTAATTGTGGCTGAAACTCAACAAAATATAACGAATTTATTTGCAGACGAATTCACTGATTGATTTCTATATTAGTTAGATGCTTGATATTATTTTATGTTCAGAGAAAAGTACAGCAATTATTGTACAATTAATCAATTATACTACATTATAGCTACAGCTCTCTCTATATAATAACTTATTATATACGTTAAACACAACAAATCTCGAATATATCCTAAAAATAACGAAAATGTAGACATCCGCATCCGCATCCGCGGATGTTGAAATCAAATCCTCATCCGCATCCGCATCCGCGGATGTGAAAAAAATGACATCCGCTACATCACTAATATATATATATATATACAGGGTAATTCAAAATAATGTAGACATTTTTAACTCATTAATTTTGAATACTGATTGCATTTATGGTGTAATAATGATGGTGTATTTGCTAGCATGCAGTATTAACTAAAAATTTATACAATATTGCAATTGTCTAGCATTAGGAGTTGCATAGATTAAGTCATCTTAGCAACTTACATAGCCTAAGCCTAAGTCATCTCTAACATGGAGGATACATGGCTGACTTTTGAATAGAGGAAGAACATTTTGAAGTGGTACTGGAAGTGGTAAAGGAAGTGCAGCCTGTATGAAACGAGAATATGAAACAGGACCTACCACTCGTACAACAATTAATAGTATACGTGATAAATTTGAAGGACATGAAACTGTCCGAAATGAAAATAAAATTAAAGGTGGGAGGAAACAAACAGCTTGAAGAAAATGTGAAAACTGTAATAACGGCGTACCAGCGTTTTCCAAAAAGTTAACAAGGCGCTATGCACGTGAATCAGGATCAGTCAACACCTACCGTTCCTCACATTTTAAAGAAATTAATGTGGAAACCATACATACCTAGGCTTTTCACGCTCTTAATGAAGATGGTCATGCTGGAAGAGCAGAGTTCTGCGAGTGGTTCACTGCGAAGAGTAAGGAACATTGTAAATTTGAGGATAGGGTAATTTGGTCTGGTGAAGCTACTTTCAAATTGAATGGTCATATAAATCGCCACAACTGTGTTTTGGGCAGTGAAAAACCCAAACATTTATATGGAGAATCATGTTAATCTGTCAGGCCTTACGGTGTGTCTTGGGTTTCTTCTCGTAGTATTGTTGAACCATTCTTTTTAATGGTATTGTAAAGGGTAAAAATTATCTGGAAATGGTGCTTAATAATGCCGTTCCCGCAATACGACATCTGTATGGAGACCATGAGGTTTATTTTCAGCTCAATGCAGCTGATCTTATACCTATGGAGTTCCATCTGTCGGGGTACCTGAAAGACAAAATGTATGGTACTAACCCTCAAAATGTGCAACACTTATAGGAAGCGATTATTTAAGAAGTATGCAAAATCTCAACTAATATAAACACTACTTTCTGCCGATCTGTTTTGGAACGTTGAGCATGTAAATGGTGGACATTTTGAACATTAAACATAAAATTAAATGTTGTTTTTACATGCTTACTTTTGTTTATTAAATATAATTAGTATCTCAAGTAAATAATTTCAAAATGTGTCTACCGGGTGATTACAAATGATCTTCCCGATTTTAAGCATTTATTATGAAAAAACTAACAAAGCTACAGCGAAAAACAAAATATACAAATGAAGAACTCAAAAAGTTTTAGTTACAAGTTATTGAAGTTCAATATGAGCTCCTTTTGTGGCTCTGCAAACATCAAAGCAGTATTCTGTTTCCCTCCATACATTTTGTAGCCTATCATACTGAACTTTTCTAACAGCCTCATATAATGTATACTTTAATTCAAAGGTTTCAAAATTGTTGCCATTGATGAAACAAAAACTTCATTTTTGACATAGCCCCAGGTAGGAAGTTAAGGGGGGTTAGATCGGGCAAACGAGCCGGCCAAGGAATGGGCTCCCCACGCCCGATCTAACGATCAGGCAATTAATTGCTCATTCAGGAATGTTGTAACCTCAAAAGGAGCCACAAAAGGAGCTCATATTGAACTTCAATAGCTTGTAAATAAAACTTTTTGAGTTCTTCTTTATTTGTATATTTTGCTTTTCGCTGTAGCTTTGTTAGTTTTTTCATAATAAATGTTTAAAATCGGGAAGATCATTTGTAATCACCCGGTTTGTGTGTGTGTGTGTGTGTGTTGTGTGTGTATATATATATATATAAATCTTGGTTAACCTTCGCTTGGTTCCCCAAATTGTTCATTCTGATGAAAGCTGAGGTTGTCACTCCACCTTAGACCTACAGCTTAACGTGGAATCCGAACCACGACCCACCACGGGTGATCAGAAATTACAGTCTTCGCTCGGACTCGATCTCACTACCTCCTGATCGACTAGCATCTTAACCACTAGGCTACCAGGGTACCCATTTATCTACCAAACATTTTTTTTATTGTATAGAAAGTGAACAGCTGGGTTTGCTGCGCGCCGATTGCCGTCACCGGGAATCGAATCCGGGGCTGGTGGATTCGTAGTTAGAGATGCTAACTGTCCTTTGCACAAATTCTGCTGATTTATATCTATTTTGATGCGCTGATTATGAATGTTATTATTTTTTCTCTAACACCCACCATTTTTCCAGAAAACTACGTTAATGTTCCCCCAAAATTATCCAAATTATATCAAACGCCTGCTAAGCAAGGGAACAGCTTTGAGCTATTGGTCATTATTGTGATACGTGTTGTTCACTGATTGGTTATTCGAAATGTTGCGTTGTTCTGTGATTGTTCTGTGATTTCACAGTGGCTGCCAAGTGGAAAATTGCTATCTTCTTTCATTGTTTCAGGTGCTCTGTTGATGTTTGGTGTTAAGGTACTTTTCTGCTGGAGCTACTGTGTTTATTAACTTCTTTTGTTGAAAACATTCATTGCTTTCGCGTTTTAACTTCAATAATGTCTGGAAAATGTGTAACTAGTGCCGATTTATTTTGTTATGTGTGTGGTGAACTAACATTGAAATCCCCAAAACGAACATTTACCCCTCTGGTTAAAAAGGCATATGAATTATATTTTGGATGCAAAATGGGTGATCATGACAGAAGCTGGGCTCCTCACATTTGTTGCAATTCGTGTGCAAGGAGCTTAAGAACGTGGTTACAAGGTTCACGTCCATCAATGCCGTTTGCTGTTCCTATGGTCTGGAGAGAGCCAAAAGATCATGTTAGTGACTGCTACTTTTGTTTAACAAATATACGAGCTTTCTCTTCGAAATCCAAACATGCAATACGATACCTAAACCTGCCATCAGCTATGCGACCAGTTCCTCACGATGAAACTCTGCCAGTTCCTAAGCCACCAAAAGATTGGACTTTGGACGAGGAATATTGCCACTCCGAAATTAAAATTGAACCACAAGCAGCCAGCGAGCTTGCAGATCCAAAATTTCTACCATCCACATCTCGTGAGAGATTTGAATCTTTCGAAATATCAGGTTGAACTTCTAGGATCTAGGCTGCAAGGGTGGAATCTTTTAGAAAAGGGTACCATCATAACTTCATGTAGAAAGTGTCAGAATGAGTTCATTACCTTTTTTTCTACAAGTGATGGTATTGTGTTTTGTAATGATGTAGACAATTTAATGGAGTCTTGGGCATCAACACAAGACGGAGGAATGGCGTCTCTTCATTGATTCCTCCAAATTAAGTTTGAAGGCAGCGCTTCTACACAACGGAAATACTTATCCTTCTGTCCCAATTGCACATGCGGTCCACATAAAAGAACCATATGAGAATATGCATATTTTACTTAGATCCATTAACTATAATAAATATAAGTGGAATATTTGCGGCGAGTTAAAAGTTATAGGCCTTCTCCTTGGAATGCAGCAATGGTACACAAAATATTGCTGCTTTTTATGCGAGTGGGACCACCACTCCACATCAAACTGGGCTTGATGAAAAATTTTGAAAGCTATGGACAAGAACAGTGGGGCGTTTATTTATTTGAGGAATATATTTCCAAGGTTAAGCGAAGCTAAAATCAGAGAAGAAATTTTTGTTGGCCCACAAATAAGGAAAGTTATGAAGGATACCAATTTTGACAGCAAATTAAATGAGGCAGAAAAAGCAGCATGAGTGGCCTTCAAATCGATTTGTTCAAACTTCCTTGGTAAAGTCAAGTGTGACGGTTATGTTACTGTGGTGAATGAGATGTTAAGGTGTTATAAATCTATGGGTTGTAATATGTCCTTGAAGGTGCATTTCCTTGACTCTCATTTAGATTTCTTTCCAACCAATTTGGGCGCCGTTAGCGACGAGCACGGTGAAAGATTCCATC
Source organism: Bathynomus jamesi (assembly GCA_023014485.1). Lineage (NCBI taxonomy): Eukaryota > Metazoa > Arthropoda > Malacostraca > Isopoda > Cirolanidae > Bathynomus > Bathynomus jamesi. Next base: position 94,400 of record JAJOZX010000221.1, on the reverse strand, counting down.
AGGAGATAGCCATTATGGAAAAGCGGTTCCAGGGAAGGTGGAATTCCAGTATGTTAGTTGAATATTACTGGTTTCTCATTAGGGAAACTCCCGAGAGTATGTACAAACGAAAAACATCAGAAAAAAGCTTTTAATTGTTGTCCTGATCTTGTAATAATTATGTTGAGGTATTCAATATATTCTAATCTGTATATAAGACTTTAATTACAAGTCCCTTCAAAACGGTGGGCGATATAAGTATTCTGACATCAGATTTGAACTCAGAGCATCCAAATTTATAAAAATAACTTCATTTCGTTTAAAGGACAGGAAAAGTTTGTAATTTTGTCGTGCAGTGAATTATCAATATGCGTGAACACGTACGATTCTTCATGACGAAAAACTTCGCCCTCACCTTCTCCTCAAGAGGCGGTGGATTCGAACCCTGGTGGTGGTAATTTATATATATATAATTCTGGACAAGGGCTTGTTCCTTGGGAAGTGGCATTTCAAGACGGATAAAATTACGTCATAAGTAAAAAACAAGTAAATACAAGCTGTAACATTCCAAAGTTAAAAAAGAACTTAAAATACATACATATAATTTACTTACAGTATAGTTTAAAATGTTAAAAGATAATTTAAAACAATTAAAATAACTAAAATTACATTACCTTACAATGTTTAATTCAACAGATGAACCATAATTATTCAAAGTAAGTTTATTACAAAAAAAAAAGTAAAATGACTCCATAAGTCTTCGGTCAGTTTCACGAGCGTGAGAGTCATACGGTGGTTACAGTTTAAACTATGTTCTCGTTTTTAGTTATAACTACCACTGAAGATGGGAATTGAGTCTCCCGAAACGTCTGGTAATTAAGGAATGTTAGTTCAAGCATTTGTCATTTTATTCGTGTGTATATATATATATATATATGATACACACAGACAGTGCATGGAACAAGGAACTCTTCTGGGATAATTAAATCCACTATAGTCCGAATAAGTAATGGTAAATGACAAATACCACTGTCTGTGTGTATCATAAAAAACTCAGGGGACCATTCTGAGTTCATTCCCATATATATATATATATATAGTGACATACTGTGTGTGTGTGTATATATATAATTAGCTAGTTAGTTAGTTAGTTCACTATTGACTTCTCCTCTCTCCCCCCCGGCCAAAAAAAACCCACTAATTCCATGATTGAAAGGGAAATGATTTTTCTCCAGAGATGTGTTTACAGAGGTCTGCCTAATTTTGATAATGTGTGCGTCGTCTGATGAAGAGCTTCTCTCAATGACGTTTTATGCGAATGCAAAGACCAAAATGGTTCTCTATTCATGTCTTTTTAAAAGTCAATTCCGCTTCTCTGCATCTCAACGAACACCTACATTCAAACCATACCTGTTCGGGCAAATAATATTCTCGTGATCTGACCGAAGGTAGAGAACCTTTTTCTGTACGTTTTACGTTGTCGTCGTCGTCGTCGTGAAGACAGTGAGGTCGGGGGTTCGAACTCTAATAATACTGGTAATAATAATAATGGAGTTAAAGCAATGGGCTGCATTACTGGCCTGAGCGCTGTGTCAGTTCCTGGTCCTCCTCACTGATTATATTAAAGTGTGAAGGGAAGAGGGAGGCACAGGAAGGCTTATGTTCAAACTCGGTCAGCTCACCCGTCTTGACGGTTTTCTTCTTCTTCTTCTTCTTCTTCTTCTTCTTCTTCTTCTTATTATTATTATTATTTCAGAGGGAAAAGAATGTATTCTGAGCATAAATGTTTGTCTACCTACGAAGGTACTGTTCGCAATTTCCCACATCATTAAATGCAGTGATAAGTGGAGAGATTTTTCAGTCATTTTAAGATGCGGTGTGTGTATATATATATATATATATATATATATCAGTGATGTAGGTCTCGAGATCGGTCTCGATCTCGAGACCGATCTCGAGACCCAATTTGCAGATCTCGATCTCGATCTCGGTCTCCGCTATTTAGATCTCGGTCTCGACAGACGCGGTCTCAGTTTTTCTCCCCGAGACCTTTCGAAACCTCTCGAGACCGTAATGAAAAATACATGTTATTGGCATACTCATGATGGTGGCTTGGTTGAACAGACAATTCAGAATGTTTATGAAAGTTTGTAAAAGTAAGAGAATCAGGTATTCACTAATCAGTCACCCTGTTTTGAGTTGCCACGTTTGTCTTGCGGGGTGGGTGTGGGTCTGGATTTTTTTAGGTTAGCGCTACAAAAAAAATTTGCTCACCCCCAGGCCCCGTCAGATTAATTTTATTGAAAATGGAAACACTAAATAGAGAATTATATATATTATATATATAAGTATATATTGCCATGACTGTTTTAATAGTGCCTGCCTCTAGTGCTCCAATTGAGCGTGTATTTAGCCATGGAGGCATAATAATGAGGCCCCACAGAAGTCGAACTTCAGCAGATCTTCTGAGCATGCTGATGTTCCTTAAGTGTAATGAGCACCTATCATGCTTTAAATGAATGCACAAGTCAAACTGGGTAGTGGGTACGTTCATTAAACCTTCTGTAACAGATATAAAAGAAGTAAATAAATAAAAAGTACGTGTATATATATATTCATTTGTTAATTTATAGGCTACACTTTTTGCATTCAACACACTACATCTGAGAAAGTAGTTATTAGTTTATTAATATACTTAACATAGTCTAATTTCCATAGTAGTGTAAAACAAATTGAAAGGGCATGAGCTTGGTCTCGATCTCGATCTCGGTCTCGAATTTTAAGGGTCTCGATCTCGGAAGGTAGATCTCGATCTCGAACCTTTGATCTCGGTCTCGATCTTGGTCTCACAGGATCAGGTCTCAGTCTCGGACTTGGTGGTCTCGACTACATCACTGATATATATATATATATATATATATATATATATATATACACAGGGTGTCCCAAAAAAAACTATATACTCTTTATAGCATCATATATTTTATAATTTAAAAAAAATATATATATATATTGTTATAGCAATTGCCAATGAAAGGTAAATTAGTAATCTAAGTGATCAAAATGTTATAGCGAGTTGTTTGCATATAAAATTTAATTAACTACGCCAAGTGCTCAAAATGTTCAAAATGCCGCCGGAGAACATTTTGAGCACTTGGCGTAGTTAATTAAATTTTATATGCAAACAACTCGCTATAACTTTTTGATCACTTAGATTACTAATTTACCTTTCATTGGCAATTGCTATAATAATATATTTTTTTTTTTTTTTTAAATTATAAAATATATGATGCTATAAAGAGTATATAGTTTTTTTGGGACACCCTGTATATATATATATTTTTTTTTTATAACGAATATATTTTTCCTTAAAAAACCTGATTAAAAAGAAAAGAAAAATGATAGAAATCCATTTAAGATTTTTTTACATCTCTGAGCGTTTGCCGATTTTTGCCACGCAGTTAACCTCATCCCATGAATCGTTCCCTTCCAAATACATGGCTAACAACGTTAATCCTTACAATTCGAAACAAACGCATATTTTATAATATCAATTTTCACTTCATTCAGCCAAGTCCCTCTATTATTAGGGTGTGTCAATTTTAATAAAGTCAACAATTCAAAAACTACTAATGCTCAAATGATGTCATATTATCTAGCAAACTTAGAAATATCTTTAGTGTTGTTTAAAAAAGTCATTTACCTACTTATATTTGACCATAAAAGTTTGAAATATAACCTAAATATGACTGTAGCATCGTATATCAATGTGCCATTGATATGTGTGGTCAACTTTGGTTATTTTTGGTGTGCAGTATGGTTTCTAAGTTTCACATAGTTACAAATGCTGGAGTTTTGATTGTGAATGCGTGTGTTTTCCCTCCTTTATGACAATTTTGATTACTTCGTAATGTAAATATTGTGTAATTCAAATTATTCAAAATGTTATGTGTGACCCAAACTTTCTGTATATTTTGATATGATAGATCTATTTAATTGTCATTACTTTGAATAATTAAGTCTTGTACCTATAACAACACAACCTTTTATCTGAGCTTATAGGAAGATATTAAGAATTTCAATTAACTTAATTTTATGTAATTATAATCAGTAGGCCTATCCAAATTTCAATGACATTTCTTTTGTTCACAAGTCCACAGGATGAGTCAATTGAGTCAGAAAGAAATCAGAACCCGAAGCAAATCAAGTTATCACCTAAGTCATTTGGTGGGGACTGGGAGGGAACTTCCCCTGCTGAGCTGCCCACAGCCAGAGATCTGCTGAGGTATGGTTTGTTGAGGAGAGAGAAGAGTGAGGAAGACAGGAGGAATTACCCAGTTAATGACCTGATAACAACAGCATTGTTCCAGGGCTACTGGCTCAATGGAGAAAGGCCAACGCTCTATTCACAGGACCTGTAATCAACAGAGGTCAGGATCAGGGCTAAAGTGAAGGCACTGTGGTGAGGCAGTGAAGGTGTCCATTGGCAATGTGAAGCTGGAGGTCAAAGATAGGTTCATGATGAAATTGGACAAATTGGTGGACATCCTGACCTGTCACTGTGTGATCAGGAGCTGCAGTGAGCTTGGGTGCAACCCTGTCTGCACTAGTGAGGTTCACATTGACTGCAGCTGCAGGAGCGAGCAGAAGATACCAGTGCAGGAGCTTGCCTTCATTAAAGGTCAGAGAGAAAAGGTGGGCAGTGTGGGGGCACACCAGATGGGTCTAGCTGATCACCTGAGACCAGGAGACAGGAAGCGGTGTTGCAGAGACAGGAGCAGAGAAGGAAGGCCGAGGAGAAGAGGAGGAGGAAGGCAGAGGAGTCAGCCAAGAAAGAAGAGGAGTTGAGGGAGGAGTCACTGCTGGAGATGGAGTTGGAGGAGACTAAAGATATACTGGAGGAGGCAGGGGCCAGGGAGGAGAGGGGAGGACGAAGACTTCATACCAGAGGCTGCGACAACTTCTTCCTTGCCTGTGGCTAAGAAGAAGAAATACAACACTGAAGATATCACCAACATAGCTCTGGCTAGCTTGAGATATCACACTAGGCTGAGAGAGACTGCAGAGATTGCCACTGCTGCCTGGATTGATGCTGGTCTTATCACAGAGTTTGACACAGCACTAGTGATTGACCACAACAAGGTGAGGAGGGCTCAGGAGAGCTGACTAAGGAGCTGGTCAAGAGTTTGATGAAGAGATAGGGAAAATGGCATCACCTGTATCTTCTTTGATGGGAAAAGAGATGACACCAAAGTGATGATGGAAGCTGAGGGCAGTGACAGGCAGTTTCCTGGCCTCATTAAGGAAGAACACTACACAGTGTGCAATGAACCAGGTGGAAAATATTTGTGGCATTTTGTAACAGAGGAAGCTGCAGAGGAGAGAAGTCATGCTGAGGTAATTGCTGATCATCTGGTGAACTGGCTAAGAGAGAGAGGAGCAGACCAGACCTTTTTGGCCATAGGAGGTGACAGTACTAATGTGAATACTGGCTGGGAGAGAGGAGTAATGCATTATGTGGACGCCAAGCTTAGCAGGAAGTTGGTGTGGATTGTCTGTGACTTGCACACTGGGGAGCTGAGTCTCAGACACCTGGTGACTGCACTGGATGGCAAGACATTGAGCAACAACAAGTGGTCTGGGCCCCTAGGGAAGATGTTAGACACTGCCACTGAGCTGGAGATCAACCCAAACTTCACGAGGATCACTGTTGGTCCTCCTCTACCCCATCTCAGTTAGGAGGTAGTCAAGGACCTCAGCACAGACCAATCATATGGCTACAGAATCATCACTGTCATCAGATCGGGAGAGGTACCTCAGAGTCTAGCTCCCCTGGAGATTGGGCCAGTCTGTCACAGTAGGTGGGTCACCACGGCTCTAAGGTTCTGCAGATTGTGGATTTCCAAACATGGACTGAAGGGTAGGAACCTGAAGAATCTGAAGATAATTGTGGAATTCATAGTGGGAGTCTACATGCCAAACTGGTTCAACATCAAGTTAAATCACAGCTGGGTGGAGGGTCTTAGGCATGTACTGTACCAGCTGGAGCTGCTCAGAAGTCAGAAGGAGGTGATAGGAATAGTGATGCCTACAGTGAAGAGATCAGCCTGGTATGCACACTCTGAGGCTGTGCTCCAGGCCATGCTGTGCTGAGGTGAGGAGGAGAAGAGGGAGGCAGTGAAGAGGATACTGGAAATCAGAGGTGAAGGCGATGAGGACACACAGGTAGGAGACTGCAGTGTCAGACCCAGGAAGACTCCTGACGTCAACCCAGATGCCACCAAACTCTTGGAGCTTATTGACTGGAACTCTGGCGTGACTGAACCTCCTCTGACCTGCTCCCTCACCACTGCTGCAATCAAGGAGTTTCTGGATAAACCAATGGAAGTTCCTGCATGGCCCTCACACACACACAGTCAGTAGAGAGGTGTGTAAGGATGACAACTGAAGCAGCACAACATGTTTACTCACAAGAGAGGAGGGAGGCGTACATCAATGGCCAGGTGGCCAGTAGGGAGCTCATGTCCAGGAAGAAGAGCAAGGCAGACATGGCGTCCTTGGCAAAGTTCAAGAAACCTATCTGTATTTCTAAGTTTTAATATTGAAATACAATCAGAATGTCTTCAATTGTATGTATGTAAAATGTAGTTATATATGGCATCCTTGGCCCCCGCAAGGGGGTTCTAAGCTCGTGCTCTTGAGTGCTCTTTGTGCTCGTTTGTACGTGCTTGTTCCTGGAGGTTTCACGTGCGCCCTCCCGGCCCTAGCACCCAAGGATGATGGGGCTCGACCCTGCAGTCCTTGTCATCCTTGGTCTTTTTCCACTTCGACTGTCCCCTCCACCCTTTCTTTTTCCTCTGTCTTTCCTCTCACTTTTTCTTTGTTTTTCCGCTGAGATATGCCCTTTAAATAGAGGCGAATCGGTTCTTCCTGAACTAAAAAAAAAAAAAAAAAAAATATGGCATCCTTGGCAAAGTTCAAGAAACCTGTCTATATTTCTAAGTTTTAATATTGAAATACAATCAAAATGTCCTTAATTGTATGTAATGTATGTAAAATGTAGTTATATACAATAAAAAAAATACTTGCAAAAATTGCTGATTTTTCGTAAACTTCAACTTCAAATATAAGTAGGTAGGAGTAGTCAAATCTGGATTTTAAAGCCATATTTCGATTTAGCACATAAAAATGCATCATTTGGTCACATAGTATCTTTGAAAATCTAAAGATTTCACTTTGCTCCCTAAAATTGACACACCCTACAGTCTATTACCCATCTACTTTTTGGACATGTTTTCCCTGTTTGTTTTTTTCGAGGTTCAGTTACTGCATCTGGTTCTTTTCAAACGTCAAGATCTTGGGGCAAAGGTCTTACTTATTCTTCGATTGGCTATTTTCCATGGAAGTTTTACCAATTAAAAATTCAGGCTGTTATAGCGCCCCATCCTCTTCGGCGGACTATTATGACATAAGCAGATAACGAAGAGGACCGCCCCAAAAGAGGATATGCCTGAAGTCTAAAATTCCCGCCTACCAAGGTTACTCAGCCTCGAGCAAACCCTTGTTCTTGGTTCTCGCAAATCTGTGGACCTCAGCCCAAAGTCGCCCTCAGGCACCCGTGATCCGTTCTTACGATTCTGTGCCCTTCGAATAAGGCCACTCCAGCAGGTTCTTGCTATCCGCCCTTTAAGCAACTGCCCATGAAACTTTGTGAACCCGATTGACATTGCCTCGCCCGAATAAATATTATATTGTCCAAGTGACCCTTAGCGGTAATAGCTACAGTGTGCCTTCAGTAACTTGTGATATTCTATCAAGAAATAATTGTCAATTAACTCCGATCAATGTTATTGAATGTGCCTTACTCCGTTCTCTCTGTAATGTGTATGAACTATCATCTCCTATAATCCTTCTCCGTGTACTAAAAGAGAGAGTAAAAATTAAGTTCCAACTTTGTATCATCAAACTATTAAATTTTATATTTTTTTTAGCGTGACCAACTTTTCCATTCTAAGGCAATTACTTTGTTTCTTGTAATCATCTCTTTAACCTTCAGCAAATATCGTTGGGTCATTTCTGACCCTGAGTACATTTGTTTATTTTATCATGGGAAATAATGATAGTATTTAAGGGCTAATGGACTTAATTTAAGTAAACATTGAGAAATTCCTGGTATTTTGTTCCACCCCGGACTATACACATAAGCAAGAAGGTTCCTCCATTGCAACTTATGGACTCAACGCAACCTGCAACAACCGATTGATTGGGACCATCAAGAATGCTCTGAGTCCTTAGTGATCATCCCTGCAAATAGCGTGCGGAAGAAAAAACCCGCGCGACATATATATATATATATATATATATATATATACCTTACCTTATCTTATGTTGTTTCGTGCGTTGGTCTCTCTTCACACGGAGGTCAAGCTGGTGGCCCCGCCTCTAGGTCTGGCTTGGTGGAGGAGCGAGTTGCTTTCTTGCGCTCTCCACCGTACATAGCCAGGACGCCCTGCTCATCTGGTACCGTCCTGAGCCAGGCATCCAGTCTTCTCTTGAAGACTTCACTTTGACCCCCGTTCATTTCTGAGGTCCTTTGGAAGCTGGTTGAAAAGTCTTGGCCCCCTGACAACCAAGGTATTTTCCTTCAGAGTTGAGGAGGTCCCTCGTCGGGCCTTTAATCTGGGAACACTACACATTCTGCCTTTCCTATTTTCCAGTGTTGTTTGAATGGTAATTGGGTTTAGTTTTAGGTTTGGTACCAGTTTTTCGATCATTTTCCAATGTAGATTATGGTGTACCTCTATCTTCTTCTTTCCAGGGAGTACAGATTTAGTTTACGTAGTCTTTCCCAGTAGTTGAGTTTTTTGCAGCCATCATATATATATATCTATATATATATATTATATATATATATATATATATATTATATATATATATATATATATATATATATATATATATACAAATCTATCCCTCACCAGGATTTGAACCCAGTCCCTCTGACTCGGAGGGAGAGGATAAGTTTTGCATTTACAAAAATGCGTGGTTATACGTTTATATTTTATACAGTGGTTTGCACCACTGTTGGTAACAAGAACAATCTGAAATTGATTTATTTATAAGGGTGTCGTGGAATCGAAAAACTCGATTCGGGTCGATTCGGCAAAAGAATCGAAATCCGATCCGAATTAGCGCGCAGTGAATCGAGAATTTCGATTCGGCCTGTTCCGACTTAACTTAAACTGTCTGGCAAGTATGATGGATATTGTAATTTGGAACAGGATGCGCGGAACATAGTAGAGAAGGTAAAGCCTAAACTTTAGGTTACAATTTCATTAAAAAAATAGTTTATTACCAGTCTGGGCCCATTTTCCGTTTATCCTAGTCCGAGAGGAGTGAAACTGTGTCTTTTTGAGGGTTCAGGAAAAGTTTCAGGGGTTTTATCGATGAAACAAAGAGAATCGAGAATCGAAATTAAGCGGCCGAATCGAATCGAAAATCGAATCAAAATGAAAAGTCTCGAATCGCACATCCTTATTTATTTATCAGACTATAATCGGCCGAGTTAAGTCACTGTAAATCGCCGTTACGCACGATTAAAAAGATCTCTAATACACTAAAGACATTACAATGAATACTGATTAGTGTATCCTCGTAATGTTCTATCGAAACATTTTAATAAATTGTGGTGTTAATGGTATGAATGTAATGAGTTTTATATATTGTTATGTAAACATAGTGTTTAGAAAGATCTTGCTCACTTGTTTTTATACATCCGCTAAATCTTATTTTCATACAATTGGTTAAAAGACACCGAGTGTTTGGTACTTTCCTGTTATCCTGGACTCCAGGATATCCTCGCTTTTACAGTCCTAAATTCTAACTAATAATGTGACTGTTCTAAATTATGTAGAACCAAATTTTATATACATATATTGGAGCTATTGAAGAATAGGAACCCCGGCCTTCTTTAGTTAGGCTTATAAGGCTAACTAACGAAAATATCACGACTTAACCTAACCAATCGTTAGGTTAACTGTACGCCCTTGACGATTGGTTAGGTTAGGTCATGATATTTTCGTTAGTTAGCCTTATAAAGCTAACTAAAGAAGGCTGGGGTCCCTATTCTTCAATAGCTCCCATATATTGATGATTGGTGAGGTTAAGTTGTAATATTTTCGTTAGTTTTAACAAAAATATCACGACTAAACGTAACCAATTGTCAATTTGTGAGGGTATAACGAAAAAGTCTGGGTCCTGGATAACAGGAAAGTACCGAGTGTTTTCCCCCCCCCCCCCAACTAACCCTGGTCTTCCAAGCATCTTGTGCCACTTCCGCTTGATTTAAAATATTTGCTTTCTTAAAGTGAAAGTAAAATTGTCCAAACGGAGCAACGAAGTTGCTGGCCATCCATTCTTTGTTTATTTATTAATATTAAAATACATGGAACAGTGTTACCCCAGCTAAGAGCCCAGAAACCAACCACGAGTTTACTGAATCTGCGAAAACCAAAGTGGATCTCCGGAGTGATGGACACCATAGTGTGTTGGTTTAAGTCGGGACAATCGTACTGTAACCATATATATATATATATATAAAGAAATAAAAATAAATATTATCGTACTAAATTAGCAGTTAATAATTCGTTTTATCAGTAATAATTAACGCATGCAATGGATTGCAACAAAGAGAGAGAGAGAGAGAGAGAGAGAGAGAGAGAGAGAGAGAGAGATTATATAAATTTATTCCTGACAGTTGTATGTGTGGTGTCTTAACTACATGAACCGTAAATTTGAGTCCACATTTATTTACGGAATCAATATTGATTTCAAATTAGAAGTTTTAAAACTTACTGCAAAGTCCGAATTCAAATTATTAACATTTGGCATGACGAAATTTTTTTTTTTTAAGTGCATTAACCGCGTTTTTCCTTTTTTTTCCATTTTGTATTATTACAATTATTATTATTAATATTATTATTATTATTATTATTATTATTATTATCATAGGTATTAATATAGCCGGTCCTCAATAGTTTCTTAACACGAAAGGAAACAGCTTTGTAGCGTAGAAGACCCCATTATTTAATACTCGTACGGGATTACGCCGTAGTCACGTCGTAACACCCCTTTAGATAACATCGCGAAGTTAAGCAACGGTGAGTCTGGCGAGTAAACGGATGGGTGACTGTCTTTCTCTACGTACGGATGATGTAGCGACCCGTAGGTTGAATTTCACATTTTAAGCCTTACTAAGGTATCTTTTGTCATACGAATCCCCCCACCCCCCCCCGCCCCCATTTCCCATGTTTTTTTTTAAAGCGTTCAGAACCCGAGTCATGATGGAATTTATAACAAAAAATATGTCCGAGAAGCGGTTAACACTGATATCTCTTTTTCTGTATAAGCCAAAAAATCACTCGTATATCAACTTGGAACAAAAAAAACACAAATGAATAAGTAAATAAATACGATATTTAGTAACAATTTTATACGATATTCTAATTAAATCGATGCTGCGGGTCATGTAACAGTTAAAGGTTGAGTCAATTTTTATTCTTGTAGAGTCAAAATATATTAATTAAGAAACGAAATCCATGATGCAAAAGCTCAGTCATGACTTTGCCTTTTGAGTCGTTGTTGAGTCATCCGTTAGGGAGAATTGAAGTCACTCAGAGAATTTGGTTTGAAATTTGACTCAATTCTGGGAAATCCCATTCGCGGGAAGCGTTCGGAAATTCTTGCAATTGAGCAACAAGACTAGCAAAGATACGTTAAATGAGATAAAACCATCATTGCACTTCGATCATATTTCAATATATTTCAGTGTTTTAGATACAAATACCAATAACTTAAGTACAAATGTTAGAAAAACTTCACTGTATTACACAAAACACCATTCTGCCCATACAGAATATATATATATATGTGTGTGTGTGTGTGTGTGCTGTTCCGTATATGAGGCCACATAAACAAAATAACCAAAACATTTTTCATATGAAAAGATGAAAAAATGTCTGAAAATGTTTTAAGATGAATTTGCATAATTGCATTTATTCTGTTGCTTCGCCATTTTTTTTCTTTTGCCTTTTTTTAAAAATATTTGTTCTAAATAGTTTTTGTTTGTGCGTTCGTTCGTTTGTTTGTTCGTTGTTTGTTTGTTTGTGCTTCCGTTTGTAAAATGTTTTCACGGAATAACATTTTTTTTAAACTTTTTCTTTTTTCTTAACATTCAGAATAACTCATTCATATATTATATTCTGGATAACAAATGGAAGCACATCTAGTTTAGGTTTTTTTTTTTTTGTTCCCTAAAAGTGATTGTATTAAAAAAAAAGAAAAAAAAAATCTATAATTTTACGTTATTATGTCTATTATGAAAGTGTTTATTGGCTCACAGGTAAGTGTTACCTGAAGCACTATATTAATTCATGTTATCATACATACACTGAAAAAGTATCGCATTTGTCAACAGGCACTTATAGTTATTTTGATTAGGGAGGCACACTACGTAATAGGTTTTCGCTTTTCTTTGTTGACTTCCTTATTTCTTATATTCCTCTCTCTCTCTCTCTTTCTCTCCAGTCACCAGCCCGTCACCAGTGGTGTCCTACAGGGTTCCGTTCTGGGTCCTTTACTTTTTATCATCTATATTAACGATATAGACGTCGGGCTTCTAAGTACAATCTCCAAATTTGCAGACGATACGAAATTAGGAAGTAGTGTAGGTACTGAGGGGGGCGTAAGACGCTTCAGAATGATCTTGACCGGTTGGGCGAATGGTCTGCTACTTGGCAGATGCCATTCAACTTGGACAAATGTAAGGTAATGCACATAGGTTATAAAAACCCGAAGACCGATTACTCTCTCTTGGGAAGGAACTTGACTGAGACCGATCTCGAGAAAGACTTAGGAGTCTATATCAGCAACGAACTGAAACCGTCGAAGCACTGTGCAGAAGTCGAAAAGAAGGCCTTAAAAATATTAGGTTATATTAAAAGACGGTTCCAGTTTCGGAACAAGGAGACTGTAATGTCTATAATTCACTAGTCAGACCTCAACTGGAATACTGTGCGCAGTTTTGGTCTCCATCCCTCAGGAAGGACATATAAAGGTTAGAAAGAGTACAAGCAAGGGCAACAAAATTGATCCCTTCAATGAGAATGCAAAGCTACCAACGGAGATTGGAGCGCCTAAATCTGTTTACCTCAGGGACGAGGAAGTTGCGGGGTCAGCTTATTCAAGTCTTCAAGATGCTCAATGGAATAGACAGGGTAGATTACAGAAACTTATTCTCACTTAATGCCAATCCGACAAGAAATAATGGGTTTAAACTGGAACTAAAGACATTTAGGACCTCTGTCTGCGGCAATTTCTTTTCCTATAAAATAGTTAATATCTGGAACAAACTTCCCTCAGAGGTTGTTTCCAGCCAAAGTGTAAATGTGTTTAAAAATAGGCTAGACCAAGTACTGAATACTCTCGTAGTTTAAGACTAAAACATAACATAACTCTGCAGGAGTTCGCTTGCACGGTGTCTCTGTGAGCATGCTATCATAATTATAGAGCTTTTTATATATTCTCCACTTTCCTGTAAAATTTCCTTGGCTACTTTTCCAGGGTCAAGGTATTTTCTTCAACCTTTTTCCGTACCTGCCTCTGGCAGGGAGGGAGCGGAGGGTGGGGAGAGAGCCTTTTATTTTTCTATCCAGTTTTCTACTACTGCTAGGATAGTTGAAAGAAAAATAAAATTGTTTAATAACAGGAACCTCCCACTGGACCGGAAGGTCTTTGAGGCTTCCTCTTGTCCTTGTAACTCCTTGTAACTCTCTCTCTCTCTCTGGAAGCGAATCTGATAAAATAGCACTGATAAATAATTCAGCAGAATATCGCCTTTTTTTTAAATGGTCTGTGTGGCAAGGTACGAGTAATACACAGACAGAGGTTCATATGAGAGAAGGAACCTTCGACTTAGCGTCGTCCGAACCACCTAAAAGGCAAAGGTGGGCAGTTGCGCCGCAACATTTTTGGTTGCGCTTGCGCTTGCGGCGCAACTTTTTGAAAAGGGTTGCGCTTGCGCGTGCGGCGCAACTATTTCAGCAGAGTTGCGGTTGCGGTTGCGGCGCTACAAAAATCGTTGCGCGTGCCCACCACTGCTAAAAGGGTTGTCATCACATCCATTTGTCGTTGTTACATTATTTTAGAACCTACACCCATTTCCTCGACACGACCAGAGAACATCGACACTCTAAAAAGCTAACCTAACCTAACCTAACCTAACTTAATAATAACTTGCTGATAGAATATCAAGTTAATCAGATGTCGTAAGGCCGTCATTTGAAAGTGGGGGAGGATCACCCATCCCACTAATCAACGGACTGTACGTCGCTTAACCTCGTTGACGTTACGGGAAGTGTTGCTGCGACGTAGCCCTTTTCTAAGGTTAAATCTCGCACTTTTATGTCAACGCATTCAATCAAATATCATATTTAAACGGTATTTTTCAGGTCTGCAAAAACTAAACATTTCAAGATTAAAATATACCAAAGTAACTCCATATTATCTTATTTAGATTTAGTGAAAAACGCGTTTCCACTCCAAGATCGATGCGAGATTTCGAAAATACCAATTTCCTCCTGTGATATTTTAAGGTATTTCCATTCACTAAAAGTTATTCTTATTAAATTTTTATTAAAAGGTATTATATACATTTCAGCCTTACAAAGCGTCAAATGTTTCGGCAATACTTTTTCCTCTCACTTTATTTATAATTTCTGATTAATCTTGAACAAGAAAAGGACCAACCAACAAACATACTTTGGTGTGAATTCATTTTAAAATATTTTCCAAATATTTTGAGAATACGATGACGAAATATGTGCTTTACGTCTCAGCAACTTCCCAACTGATCTTGTACTGCATGTCGATTACGCAATTGAATGCAAGTTCCATTTTACCGTTGAGAACGTAGATGAAATTCCGAGAAATTGTTTAATAAAATGTTGGTCAAAAAATATCCGGATAAAGGGATGAGAATGCATTTTTCCGGAATAACAATGAAATTATTTCCGATATTCCTAATTTTAGTAAAAGTTCTTAAATCTGTTCATATAATTCTTGTAATATGAAAGCAAAAAATGGTTCTCCCACTTTCATATGAGGCCCTCGAAGGAAGAAGTGGCTAAGCGACAAAATAAAAAACGAAAGCAGTTAAACGTCGTAACCACTTTGAAAGTGACAAAACTTTTTTAATTTTTTAATATATTTCTTCGAAATATCTTCAAAACGTTCAAAAGTTATTCCACTTTCAAATTGGTACGACATTTAACTGCGTTTTCTGGCGTTTTTTAAAATTTTGTTGCTTAGCTACTTCTTCCTAGGAGAGCCTCATATCAGGATTGAGATCCCATATTCAGCCAGCAATGAATTATTGTTAATCTAAATGTGTGGTGGAACTCGATATGTATACTTCCTCTTTCCAATATATATGTATATATATACATGTAAAGAACGACGCTTGTATAGAAGAGCGTTCCGCACAAGATGAGGAGGGAGAACGAACAAATGAAAAATGAGGTACCACCCAGGAATCGAACCCGGGATCATCCGATTGCCGGTTAGATATGCTATCCACTACACCATGGACCTCGATCAATCAGAAGTCGTAATTCTCCTACATACGAGCATTTTTCATTTGTTCGTTCTCCCTCCTCATCTTGTGCGGAACGCTCTTCTATACAAGCGTCGTTCTTTACATTAATTACACTGTGTGTTGTTTGCAGTTAAAATGTGTGTATATATGTACGGCATGCGAAGGTGCCCCCTCAGGGCATTGGTTTCTGCTCGTATGTAGGAGAATTACGACTTCTGATTGATCGAGGTCCATGGTGTAGTGGATAGCATATATCTGACCGGCAATCGGATGATCCCGGGTTCGATTCCTGGGTGGTACCTCATTTTTCATTTATTCGTTCTCCCTCCTCATCTTGTGCGGAACGCTCTTCTATACAAGCGTCGTTCTTTACATTAATTACACTGTGTGTTGTTTGCAGTTAAAATGTGTGTATATATGTACGGCATGCGAAGGTGCCCCCTCAGGGCATTGGTTTCTGCTCGTATGTAGGAGAATTACGACTTCTGATTGATCGAGGTCCATGGTGTAGTGGATAGCATATATCTGACCGGCAATCGGATGATCCCGGGTTCGATTCCTGGGTGGTACCTCATTTTTCATTTATTCGTTCTCCCTCCTCATCTTGTGCGGAACGCTCTTCTATACAAGCGTCGTTCTTTACATTAATTATACTGTGTTGTTTGCAGTTAAAATATATATATATATATATATATATAATATATATATATATATAACAATTCTGGACGCAACAGCAAAAAAGGATTACGAAAAAAAAGGATTACGAAAAAAGGAATTTGCAAAGTTACTTTTGACTCAAGATCATATTTGTTCGGTTTGAATACCTGTTCGACTCTTAGGACTTTAAAAGAACACATTTTACAAAATGAAGAACAAAATACAGCTGCGAACACACACACACACACACACGCACTCTCTCTCTATCTGTTACTTTCATTTCTGAGAATCTTTTGCTTCTTATTTGAAATTTGAATGCAACACTGCGATTGCAACATCACTTAGCACCAGTAACTATGCTTCCATTTATTATACTCATACGTTTTAATTTTGGAATCAAAATAATGCAACAATTACAGTAGTAAAAGAAATATAAAATTAATAATAAAATTAATAATAAATTAATTAATAAAATTAATAATAAAATTAATAACAAAATTAATTAATAAAAGTTAAAAATTAAATGTTTAACATGAAGCAAAAATATTTCCTTTTTGTGACGTTTTTAACTCGATGCAGATATTCAGATATTTCCTCTTCAGTTCTTTGAAAAGAAGTTTCTAAATACATACGCACACGCGCACACGCACACACACACATTACACATATATGAATATATAAATATTACTATAATTTTTTTGGCTTGGCAATACTGCTACAAACTGCTCGTACCTTGAAATGGGCGTATGGGCGGAATGATGCTTTATGTGAAAAGATGTTTAACTCTTCATACTTCAAACTTCCACTCAAATTATGAATGCATCGATGACTAATATATATATATATATGGGTATTTTTATTGGTATGCATCGTAATTATTACTTTTAAAATATCTAAAAATTATATTAGGATATAACAAACAATTTTAGTGTTGTAAGGCCTAAAAAAGTTTCAATTGACGTCACTACGCAGATTATATGAGGCACGAAATATAAAAAAATAAGCAAAATAGATTTAGGAAAATTTACCTTTACTGCGGTCATTATATATAATATATATATATATATATATATATATATATATATATATATATATATATATATATATATATATATATATAACTTTTTGGTGATTTCTCACTTCCATGGTGGGTGTGGTTCGGATTCCACGTTAAGCGTAGGTCTAAGGTAGGGCAACAAGCTTGAGCTTCGTCATAATAAACAATTTGATTTGAATAAAAATTAGTTTGCCAAGGTATATATCATATATATATATATATATATATACACGTTACGACTCAGAATGGTCCCCTGAGAAACTTTTGTTACACACCAGACCGTGCATGAAACACGAAACTCTTCTGGAAAAATTAAATCTACTATAGTCCGAATAAATAATGACAAATGACAAATAGAGTTTTTCTTTTTCATGATGGAAGACTAATAATGTGGCCAACGGGTGAAGAGTTCCTTGTTCCATACACGGTCTGTGTGAAAGATATATAACCTTGGTTTAATCTTGGTTTTGCATTCGCAAATATTGTTCATTCTAATGAAGGTCAAGCTTGTCACTCAACCTTAGACCTACAGTTTAACATGGATCCGCACCACGCCCAACCAGCACTCCAGCGTCTTAACCACTAGGCTACCCAAGGTAACATTTATTTACCAACCATTTTTTTAATTGTGTGGAAAGATAAACAGCTGGGTTTTGCTGCGCGTCGCCTGCCGTCACCGGGTTTCGATCCCAGGGCCAATGAATTTGAAGTCAGCGAGGATAATCACACCACCACCTATGCGCATATATAATATATATATATATATATTATATATATATATCTATATATATTATATATATATATATATATTTTAACTGCAAACAACACACAGTATAATTAATGTAAAGAACGACGCTTGTGTAGTGTGTTCCGCACAAGATGAGGAGGGAGAACGAGCAAATGAAAAATGGGAGGTACCTCATTTTTCATTTGCTCGTTCTCCCTCCTCATCTTGTACGGAACACTCTTCTACACAAGCGTCGTTCTTTACATTATAATATATAATATATATATATATATATATATATATATATATATATACACACACACACACTGAGTGATTATAAATGATCTTCCCGATTTTAACATTATGAAAAACTAACACAGCTGCAGCGAATATTTCAAAGAATATTTCAGGGAATTTTTATTTGTAAATGAGACATTTTTGAATGAGCAATTACCTGATCGTTGTATCGGGCGTAGGGGGGTTCCTTTCCTTGGCTGGCTCGTTCGCCCGATCTAACCCCCCTTGACTTCCTACTCTGGGGCATGACTCCAGATTCCTGGGATCTTGGGAGCATTGCTCCAGTAAATTTGATCATGAGAAAAAGTAAATTTGGGTTTGGGTTTTGTTCATCCGCTAGACGTTATGCAATTATTTTGCGTATACGTTCTTGTACAAACCAATTTTTTTAAATTACAAATTTAGTTATTTTAAGTTTAGTTGGTAATTCCATATTTAACAATTATTTTATTTTTTGTTAAGCTTCAATGTTTTGATAATTAAAATTTTATTAAAAACGTATATTTTTTTAATATAAAATTATCAGGATTGGACTATGTTCCATTGATCTCGGCCAGGTTTGATAAATTGGCCAGATAATTACTTGTGCGGTTTTAAGTAATCCACCATGACTCTAGAATTGAAAAGTTTAGTTAAGTTTAAACTTACTTTTACTTACTTTACTTACCTACTTTTACTTACTCTTCCTTACTTTTACTAAGTTTAAAGCACTTACTTTTACTTACTTTCATTGTACTATATTTACTTACTTTTACTCACTTTTACCATACTATATTTACTAACTATTACTTATTTTGTATTTTTTCAGGTAGTCATAATCAATAATGGATCCTAATATTGATGAATTGGAGAGAAAAGTGAGGGTGTTAAAGGGGTTACTTTTGTGGTCAATGCAAGAACAAATATTCAAAGAAGCAAAACTGGGAGGAACATTTTAATTCCAAAAAAAATATTTGTTACAATACAAGAGGTCCCAGAGTTTGGGCCCACAGCTTAGATATTGCAGTAAAGAAATACCATGAAGTGCAGCAAAGAGATACGGCAAAGCAGTCATTAGTTGTTCACAAAATGTGCTAGTGCTAGACCTCAGAAAAATGAACCAACTTCATCAACTGCTAATCTAGAAAATGAAACTTTTCACTAGATGTTTCACAGACTGAAGAAAGTGCTTCTCCTCCACCTAAGAAACAAAAGGTAAGTGAGGAATCTGCGCATCAGACTAACAAACTGCTTTAGAGGAATTTGAAAATTCCCAAATCCAGAAGACATTGAATGCAATTTTGCGCCTAACAAAGAAAACTCACCAAGCTGTTGTGGTTAATAAAGAGAAGAGTCAAAATATGCCTTCAAGTTCAAGTGTTGCATCCAAATCAATAAAGCAAAAAGCAACAAATTTGACATTTCCATAGCCCATTTAAGCAAGTGTAAATCAATACAAGAAATCGTGAACAATGATTTGATCAAATCTACATTCAAATTGGTGGAAAGAAGGATCTAGGGCATGCTGATGATTCATTTTCAGTACCAAGTGATATAATGGAAAACATTGCAAATAGTGACACTAATATGCCTGATGTAGATATAGCTGTTGAGGATGAAGATGATGATGATAATCAAGAAGATATTGATGATGCTTCTGATGATAAAATGTTTACATTATATTGCATAGCTTGCACAGACCCCAAAGCATGTGCTTCAGACAAACATTCTAACATAAAAGGTTACTTCAATGTTAAAGACTTAACCTATGTATGCAAACAAGGAGAAAATCAAGAGAGATGGTTTAGAAATCTGAAAACCCACCTGAAGAGACATTAATTAAACTTCAGCATCATCAAAGAGCTGCTGTTTATGAAGTGATGAAAACATCTTCTCGGAACACTACTAAACGCATAGAAGACTTATGTGGCAACATCTTATACTACATAATGAAAACAAACACTGCATGGGCTCTATATCCAGTACTTCTAGCTGTATTACATAGGTCAGGTTGTGAGGTTGGAAATTTGAATCATAGCACACATGCGTGCGAGACAATTTGTGAGCTATTAGATAATCAACTTAAGAACAAACTGTAAAGTGGTTCTTAGAACAAACTTCAGTAACAATAACAGCTGACATTGGAACAATTTTGGGATTAAGTATGCTAGTTGTATTAGTTATGAGTGAAGAAGATAAGACTGTAAAACTTGCTGGGATAAATTTAGTACGCAGCAAATCAGGAGTTTATTTGGCCAATGAAATTTTTGATGTGTTGAAGTCTCCTAATCACTTGAAACTATCTGAAGAAGCAATTAAATCCAAGGTATCTGGAATGGTTGGAGATGGGGCTTTTTGTAAGGACAACGAGCCATTTAAAAACGAAATGAAAAAGTTGTTTGGAGAAAATTTCAAATTTCGATGGGACTTAATGCATCTTGTGAACAGAGCCCACGTTGATGCATTGAAGAAAATTTGTAAACTAAGTGAGCTTTTAGACTTTATTCAGAATCACTCTTCAAATCTGAGATCAGGCCTTGACTATACCAATATGGTTCTTGACAATATCATTGGTTTTAAGAGACCAAAACTCAAATCTGATACTCGCATGGTTAATTACGAATTTGATCAATTTGACAGATTTGTGGAAAATTGTGTTTTTGATCATCCACAAGAGAAAGAAATTAGTGCCAAGTTCTATGTATTGATTTCCTATGTAACAAAGATTATGTTGCAAGTAGCTCAAAAAACCACAGTTAGTGCAGAATTTGTAGAAAATATATTTTATAAAGAAGGAGGGAAAACTGTTATGTTAAGAGTGATGGAAACAATTTCCAAATTAGCTAATGGAGGAAATGCAAATGATGTAGTTTCTGAATTTAAGCACGATACCACAGGGCAGCAAAAGGAACTAACAGCTGAGGATTACATCCTAAATGAAGTTTACAATACATCAAGAAACGTTCTGATTACTACCAGGTTGCTGAAGTTGCTAGACCATCCAGAACCAGATCTGAAAGTAGTTTTACAAAAGACTCGGTGATAAATTGGCTGACAGAATATATAGAACAGCTGTGGAAAGGAATCACAGAGAGATTAAAGCATTTTGATAAAGATGGATCAACTGCCTGGAGTGAAGCACCAGCTGAAGGGACATCTTAGTGATGTGAGTCGTTTTTTTATTGTGTCGTTTTTTTTGTTTTTTTTTGTCGTTTTTTTTTGTTTAAAACGAAGATAGTCTGTTTTTTTTGTTTTTTTTGTTTTTATTGTTTTAAACTTATTCCATATTTTTCTTCCTTTAATCTAATAAGTATATTAGTATTACCTATAATTTACTATACTACCATGCTTATACAGTTATACCTAGTGTATATATAGTCATCTTTAGAAAAACTGAATCACGCAAAAAGTATATAATAGAAAGGAAAAACAAACCCTCATTTTTTATATGTATATATATTTTTTAACTAGAACATAAAACATTCTTCCTTGTTTCAAACAATATACATAATTGTGATTGGCAAGAGTACCATATATATATTCCAGATAGAA
>JAJOZX010000221.1:0-70000 GCA_023014485.1 Bathynomus jamesi | reverse complement strand
TGTAGCACCATGTTTTACTTCACTTTCTTGGAATTTTGCATTTTGGGATATAAATACTAGCTTTGCTGCTGGATGTATGCGTGTGTATGGGGTATATAATAGATATAAATGTGTATATAAGTATTTATGTATATATTGGTATATATGTATATGGGTGTATGTGTATGTATATATATGGATGGTCTCGGGGGGAAAATATGTCATCGCGGGTCTAAAGGATAGTTAAGTGGGAGATTCAAAATCCGAGGCATGGATGGGAGAGTCCTGGAAAGGTGGGCAATGGGCAGTCAGCTCCCAGCCAGTGTTCTCGCAAGTTTAACGGATCTAAGATACAAGACTTTCAGTGCAAGAAAGAGGCCAGTTTTTTTCTGTAAATAGGCTGAAAAGGACATTCTATACTGGTACCATATGGCCTATTTTATTATTTATTTATTTATTTTTATAATATATATCATTGCAAAAGTATACCTTATAATTAAATTGGCAATATCTATATTAATTATTAAAAAAAAACAAAAAAAACAAAAAAAAACAATAAAAAACAAATAAAACGACAAAAAAAACAAAAAAAACAACATGGACATAAAAAAAACCGTTTTTTAACATCACTAGACATTCTCCATTCTTGGTTACATTGTTGAACACAAAGGATCCATTAAGCCATCTCATTTGACTAAGCTGTGCAGAATTGTGAAGGAGGGTCCAGCTCCAGGCACTAGATCTGCTGTAATGATCACACAGAAAGCCATTGATCAGTGGCCAAGCATACATGGCGGTAAATTCACAACAAATGCCTACATGCAAGGTCTAACATCGTCCACTGTTGCTGCTGCAATGAATAAATAAACTTAAGGTGTTATAAACTGTACATTATTGTATTATTATGTTTAGCTAAAACAATTTGTAATTGGTATGTCGTCAATTCAAGAGTTTACTATCATTAACCTATCTAGTGGTGTAAGGGGAAAAAAAGTAAATTCAGAGCTGTGCTCCAGTAAATTTTTTCAAATCTGGAGTCATGCGTCTGGGGCTATGTCAAAAATGAAATTTTTGTTCCATCAATGGCAACAACTTTGAAACATTTGAATTAAAGTATATGTGAGGCTGTTAGAAAAGCTCAGTATGATATGCTACAAAACGTATGGAGGGAAAGAGAATACCGCTTTGATGTCTACAGAGCCACATATTGCTCATATTGAATTTCAATAGCTTGTAAATAAAACGTTTTGAGTTCTTCTTTATTTGTATATTTTGCTTTTCGCTGTAGCTTTGTTAGTTTTTTTCATAATAAATGTTTAAAATCGGGAAGATCATTTGTAATCACCCGGTGTGTGTGTGTATATATATATATATACACTAGGGTGGGCCAAAAGTTTTCGGAATTTATTTCTTCATATTGTGCGCTTTAGTTTTTTCATTGTTTTTATCGTTTTTTTTTGTTTTTTTTATCGAAAAGTGTCTTCGCATCCAAGGACCAGCCCTAGTATCAAAAAGGGATTGAACTGCTTGCGGAAAGATGGATAAAGACCATAGAATACGATGATTGTAATTAAGAAATTGCAAAAATTCCGATAACTTTTGGGTCAACATATTATAGGGCCCTATATATATATATATATATATATATATATATATATATATATATATATATATATAATTTTTTTTTTTAATTAAAGCAAGTTATAAAATATGCGCGCGTCAAATTGAATGCAGCTTTATTTCAACATTTCGGGCACTGCATTACATATCAGTAACATTATCTACATTGCGTACAATATACATCAGTACATTTACAACTTTTGACAATATGGGTAAGGATATTATGTCAGTTTGTAAACGTTAAAAACGCTCCCTACCGAGTATCTTGTGTCAGCTATATATATATTATATATATATATATATATATATGTGTTAGGTTTGTTCAAATCTTTCTAACCTTGGTTAACCTTGGTTTTGCTTCCTTCCGAATTGTTCATTCTGACGAAGTCAAGCTTGTTGCTCCACCTTAGACCTACAGCTTAACGTGGAATCCGAACCCTCACCCCGACGGAACAGTATCCTACCCAGGATACCCATTTATCTGATAACCAATTTTTTTTTGTATGTATGGATGAACAAATGGGCGAGCTGAGCGCCGCCTGCCATCGCCGGGAATATAACCCATAGCCGGTGGATTCGTAGTCAGCGATGCTTGCTAACCACACCACCACCGAGGCGATACGTGAAATGAATGAATGATGCAAATCCACAAGGAAAAATTGTTCCAAGACCTTTCATGTATTCAGCAATACATCTCGTCAGGGAATGAAGGACGTCATTCCCTGACGAGGTGTATTGGTGAATACAGAAAACGTCGTTACTTTTCTTTACGAGAGTACATTACAGGCTTTTGAGGAATTTTGGGTTATGTTAGGTTAGGTTATATATTAAAACTTTTTCCCGATTGTTTTTGGTGTTTGAACGAAATTAACCTTCGTTCAAACCCCATAAAAAAAACAGTTTTGATTTATAAAGCCTGTAATATACACTTGTAAAAATTTACCAAAATGCCTTGGATAATTTTCTTTTTCCTTGCGAGTTTGCATATATATAAGCACACCGGACAAAAAATTAGTCACCCCTCTCAGAATGTACCTGATAACGTGTGACGGCGCCTCTGGCCTTGATAACCGCACGAATCCGGCGAGGCAGACTCTACGAGGTTGTGCATGTACTGAACATCGATTTGCTGCCACTCGTTCATCAGCCGGTCCCGAAGTTCCGCCAGAGTCCGTGGGTGTCTATTCCTGCGCTTCACTTTCTGTTTCCAGTCTGAACAACACCTTCGACGCATTCAGGATTAAAGGCTTCATTGGACCTGCGATGTACTCGTCGCCTCCCATCATTGGAGAACAACAAAAAAACGGGACTCATCGGACCAAATTACACGTTTCCAATCTGCCGCAGTCCGGTTTTTGTGCCTCTGAGCCCATTTATAACGTGCCAATTTGTGACTTGCTGTTAACAGCGGCCTCTTCCGTGGTACCCTGCTCCAGATGTCCATCGCATGCAGTTCTCGTCGCAATGTCCGTTCGGAAATTGGTCGCTGGAGAACCTCATTGGTTTCTTGGAGCAATTGTTCTATGGTTTGAAAACGATTTGCAGTTACTTAGACGAGAAACATGGCGGCGGCCCCTATTGTCGAGAATTGTTTTCCGGCCACAGTTACGCCGTCGATTGTCAGTTGATTGCGAACTACTACACTCTTTGTAAACTCGCTGGACAGTACGCGTTGACACACCAACAAATTGGGCTACTTCAGACATTTTGTGTCCGTGGGCTCTGCCAAACACGATGGCTCCTTTTTGCCACTGAGTAACGTCTGCCTCACGACCCATTTTGCAGACTATATCCAACACACACTTTGTTCTTCACCACCTCACGAAACAGATCTGATCCTGTGTGCTACGTCACCGCTACTTGTCACTTACAAATGCTACATCAGCGCCCTCTGTGTGACCTTGAACTTCCTACTATCGGTGCTATTAGGGGTGACTAATTTTTTGTCCGGTGTGCTTATATATATATAAACGTGTGTGTGTGTGTGTGTGTCCAAAACTATTTTGCAAGTCGATAGCTGCTTTCTCGAGACCTAAGTGCGTCTTTCAACGAATGACGGTCTTTTTTGAGTCTTTCAGCCAATCATTTCGTTGGCCGTAAGAATATCTCAAATTGCTTTTTGACGCTCCATTGCCAAGTTCTCCATTCATGAGGAACAGCACATTATTTTTTTCTTTCGAACCACCTTCACTTAACAGACACGAAATCAAACGGAAACAGGTGTACCAGTGTAAAAAGATCTATTTTTAGTCTTTAATTCTTTCCTTTCTGAAATTTATAATTTTGTTGAGCTACAATGTTAAGAAATAAATTTTACCCCTTCTTCACGCGTTTCATTCCCAAGACAGAACCTCAACCTATTTAATACATACCCCACACACACACACACGAGAAAAAAAGTGCAATCGGATGCTCATACTAAGTTAGAACTTTCAAATTTAAGATAAACTTATTCGGTCACACTTCTAAAGCACATTACGATCTCTCAAACTATTTCCGGGTAAACTGATTGGCAATTACCAACCGTACTTATTTGAAAACTGATAAGCATTTTTGTACGCAATGCAAAATGGGCTTCAACACCTATTTTGTGCATTTTTCTGCATCATCATTTGAAAGCATCTAAAATGCAACAAACAAATTGATAGTCTTTAAAAATTCCCTTTAATTCTCATTGAAGGCTGTTTTAATAAGTGCTACCAAAGTGATTATAACGTCAAATGAAATATAAAAGGCTCTAGTAAATAAAAATAATACCTCTATCAAATTTTATTTTAATTAGCTGCAATAGTACATAAGATATATTATATACTAACTTATTAGAAGTTCCTATTCTTAGCTATATATATATATTATAAATATAATATATATATATATATAATTTGATCACAGTCAATTGCATTATAAAATGTACCAAACCTTCCTTACAACAAAAAATCCAATGTTAAGGCGGAATTCAATTTGAAGAAAATCTAGAAGCTTGTATATTTACAAATTCCTATTTGTATGGCGAGTAGCAATCCCCGACATTAGCAATTATTAAGTAAGGCACTAATTCGTCTCTTCAGGCATCCAAGGTTGCTGTATTACATAGATTAAGAGTAAATTCATAACTATAATCTCTTATACAAATCAGTTTTAAATAAAAAACAAAAATTGTTATAAAAACGCATTTAATAACAATGAAATAAATAAAAATAAATGAAAATTTTAAATGATAAATATGGCAACTTGTTTAAACACAAATACATATACATTATTAATAATAATAATAATAATAAATAATAATAATAATGAATGTCTCTGGACATTCCTGCAAGAATAACCCCCTCTTTGAAAGATTCAAAATCTGAGGTTAAAGTAAGGTACAATGTGAGAAGCCTTAGACCTATATAATAAATTATAAAAAATTATACATTTCTATTTATATTATATATGTACATATATAAAAGGAGCATGAAGGGGGGGAAGGGGATGTCACGGGTATAATATACGCCCCCCAAAACTACCTCCTAAAAAGGGGTGGGTGGGTGAGTAGGCTTTTCACCCTCAATTTCTACTACCGCTAATATACCCTCCACGCAGACCGCACGCCAACCCTCTCAAGTGACTCGACTGCCGTGCGGAGGGCGCGAAAGAGAAAGAGAAGAAGTTTTCCCTTTGGTTTGTGCATCTGTCAATGAGGTCGTGCCCAGTGGGCATCGAACGCTTAACCCACTTCCTTCTCCGCTATACCCGTCTCCTTTCAGTCTTTGAAGCTTCATAAGCAGCAGTCTCTGGTATTGCCTCAACCTCTCCACCTCAAGTCGCTTCTTCAGCTCCCCCTTCTCGAGGTTTTTCACCAACTCTGCCGCAGACTTTAAAATCAAACCTTAGGTGCTCGGGTTCGCTCCCGAAGGGCGGGCACGTTACACCTGACTGCGTCGAAGC
The DNA here is from genome assembly GCA_023014485.1 of Bathynomus jamesi. Classification (NCBI taxonomy): domain Eukaryota; kingdom Metazoa; phylum Arthropoda; class Malacostraca; order Isopoda; family Cirolanidae; genus Bathynomus; species Bathynomus jamesi. Next base: position 64,471 of record JAJOZX010000221.1, on the reverse strand, counting down.
AGTTTTTGAGGTCCACTCTGCGCATGCGTTCCATGGAATTGTGGAGACTCCTTTTATGTGGATCCATCGTGACTGAGCGGCCGCTGCATCGTCTACCCAGAGGCTTGGGACCCTTATTATTTATTCTTTTCACGTTCTTGCTGGGACGACCCACTTTGCGAGGTCCCGTAGACCCCGGTTTCCTTCCTCGTTTTGCGGGAGTACCGACAACCACGGTAGTAGAAAGATCATGCTCTCCTTTCACATCTCTGAAGGCGACAGTGCCGTGATATTTTGGCAGTCTGTTGTTCAATTTAGTTTCGTGCGCACCCACGTTAACCACATCAATCTCATCGTCTGGAAGGAAGGAAAAAAAAACAATTAACTTCAAAAATAAAGACGATTCCGTAAAAAAAAGAAAAAAAAAGTTCAGTACATTAAACAAAAACAATTTTTCGAACGCAATTTAAGATTCTGAACTGCATCATCCGATGTAACGAGCCTAATTCAGAGTCGAAGAAAAGAACACAGCGAGAACGAGAAGAATGGGAAGGTTTAAGAAAAATCAATCGAGCTCACTGCAGACATTCGCTAGACGACAGGGCGTGCGTGCATGCATGTATGCGTTCGTTCGTTCGTCAGACCGAGCGAGCCACAATTTTAAATTGAAACTAATATCACCTATAATATCAACAAAATTAATCATTATGTTCATAGCCTATTTGCCCTTATAAGAAAAAAAAAAAACCATTTATTAGAAAAAAAAATTAAAAGCAATAAAAAACATGATCGTCAACAATAAAAAAATCTTAAACGAATACGTTCGTCACGTAAGAAAAATGGAAACACAAAGACGAAAACAAAAAATGTGAACAGGAAGCGACGAGGAATTGTGAAAAAAAGAACGAAATAAAAGTTCAGATCCTCAATTTGCGGACCTTTTTTTTTTTTTGTTCAAACTTCATTGGCGCTTCGAACGATGTATGTATATAATTTTTTTTTATTTTCAAAGTATGACCACTCATGGCCACCAAAAGAAAGGTGGACAGCAGAGCGAACATAAGACGAAAACTATGAAACAGCTAGCGGAAATGAATAGACAGGGGGGGGGGGGGGGGGGGGTTGGAAGACGTACAAAAATCATAGCGGAATCACAGCCGGTAAAGAAGTCGGAAACAAGAAAGGATAACCCGGTCACCGAAAAGTAGGGACCTTCAGATAGAATAGCGCCAAGCCTATCACAAGGCCCGACGCTCACCAAAAACAGAAAATACTCTGCGCGCAGCGTAAAGCGAACATTCCACCAGGAGGTGGGCAACTGTAAGTGGAACGTTACAATTGGGACATCGGGGCACCCGATCCCCGGGCATCAAATAGCCATGGGTCAGGTGGGTGTGGCCAATACGGAAGCGGGCCAGAACACCACCTTATGGCGCGACCGATGGAAGGAAGAGGCCCAACATCCCAATTTGGGTTTAATCTTGTGGTTTGTTATTTGTAGCGCCATCCAGCGACTCTGCCACGGGAACGCAAAAAAAACTACGAAAACCAGGGAAATAATCTGAAAAGGGGAACGGGTGAAACCTGTATCGGCACGCGGGACGGGCAGCTTGATCGGCAGCCTCATTTTCAGCTACGTTAACATGTGCAGGGACCCAGCAAAATACCACCTCCTTGCCACCAGTGGTGACAAGGATATGGCACAGTAACTGGATACGTCGGATCAGTGGGTGGACGGGGTCGAAACACTCTAAGCATCCAGAGTACTGCAGAAATCCGAATAGATAAACGACCCATCCGGATGCTCCCTCACCACCTCCAGAGCACTCGGATTAGCACAGAGCTCCGCCGTGAAAACGGAAGCATCATCAGGGAGCAAGGGCAAACGACTGGGGAAAAGCCGCAGCCCTAACGCCCCCGCCGACCTCGAGCCATCTGTGAAGACCGCAACATATGCAGAGTGACACGCTGTATGCTGAAGGAACAGAGACCGAAGCAAGGCAGTCAGAATCTGCCCTGCGTACGGGGCGCAACGCCCTACAGCATGTGACAGGGGTGCTCTCCCAAGGTGCAACACCCTAGAAAGAGACCGGTATGACGGATGGAGGAGGAGCGCCCATACCATCGAGGAGGGAGGTCACCGTGTCAGTGAAATACCAACCTCCATCCCCGCAGAACGCCCTTTCAACCACCTGGAACAGAGGAGAGTTGGGAAGACGGAGAATCCGGAGATAGTGCTTGGCAATGAGGAACGACCTCCAATCCTCCAAGGAAGGGATGTTGCACTCAACCTGCAGACTATCAACCGGAGAGGAGCGGAAGGCGCCAGATGACATGAGCAGTCCTCTAGAACAGGGGTTCCCAAATTGTGTTCCGCGGAACACCAATTTGGGAACCCCTGCTCTAGAGGACCGGGTCCAGTATCCGAAGGGCCGTACGGGAGGCGGAGCCATACACCACACTCCCATAGTCTAATTTTGATTGTACCAGGGACACGTACAAACGGAGGAGTGTCCGCCTATCCGCGCCCCATGTAGTATGAGACAAATGTCCCAGCAAATCTAGGGTACGTCTTGCAGTCTCGCGCAGACTGCGAAGGTGGGGAACCCAGCTCAAACGGCTATCGAAGACTATACCCAGGAAACGTACTGATTGAACGAGGGCCAGAGGCTGACCCCCGAGTGTAAGATTAAAGGCCGGGACGGCGCCGGAGCCCCGTCTTCTCGACGGAAGGAAGGCCACACACGAAGTCTTCGGGGAAGACAGCGTAAGGCGCACCGACGACGCCCAACGTTCAACCCGATTGACCGCGAGTTGGACTTGCATCTCCACGAGGGGGGGGAACTCGTACCCGCGGAAAACGCACCGAGGGCGGGAGGGCCCCGGTAGCGCAGATGACCAGATTGAAACAGGACTCTCAACACACCCCTGAGGTACCCCCTCCTCCTGAACATACAGGTCAGAGAGGGCCGCCCCATTACAGACGCGGAAAGTGCGACGACAGCGAAGTTACGAATAAACGTGGGCAAAAAGCCCACCAAACCAAGAGACTTCAAACGGTTCATGACAACTCCGCGACGGGTCGTGTCATAGGCCTTTTGGACATCGAAAAAGACGGCCAGAACAAGATTCCAGCAGGAAAAGGCCTCCTGTGCATCATGACCAAGGAGAAGAGGGTCCAGAGTATCCCGAAACCGACGAAAGCCATACTGGGTCGGGGGATATAACCCAAGCAACTCCAGTGTAAATGAAAGTCGGACGGCCACCATTTTCTCAAGGAGCTTGCATAAACAGCTCGTCAGGGCAATAGGCCGATAGCCCGCAACCTCCGCCGGATCCTTCCCAGGTTAGGTATCGGGACCACAATCGCCTCCCTCCAACGGGAAGGGAACGACCCCTCAACCCACATCCGGTTGAAAAGATACAGCAAGAAGTGCAGAGCCATCGGATGCAGATTCCGGATAGTCATAAGGAATGTCATCAGGGCCAGGGGCGGAAGAACGACGGGTTGCCAGGGCAGCCCGAAGTTCCCGCATCGTAGAGACGGTTATAGGGCTCGTTCCAGGTGGCGGAACGTAACACCCGACAACGGATGATCCGCAGCTGAAGGAGAACGAGAAACCGCAGCAAAAGCCCAGGCCAGCCGATCGGCCACAGCAGTAGGATCCAACAGGAAGCTGTCCCCGTCCCGAAGGTCAGGGTGACAAGCAGGGACCGGCCTCCCCTCGATGCTACATACCTTCCGCCACACAACAGCAGAAGGGGTAGACGAGGAAATGCCGGACACAAATTTACGCCAAGAGGCCCGACGGGCCAACTTGAGAGTCCGGCGGGCGAAAGCCTTCGCCCACCGCATCTCAATCAAGTGTACTGGGCGTTGGGTGCGGTGGAAGCGGCGCGTTGCCTCTTCCTCTCTCTCACCGCCTGATGACATGCTGGAGTCAACCACGGGCCGCGGGCTACCGGAAGATCGAGGAATACAGTCCTCCGCTACGCCCATCACACCCGCTCGAAGAACTCCCAAGCTCTCATCCACAGAGCCAAAGTCCAAACCGAACGGACAATGACGGAACGAGCTCTGAAGGATGGCCAGTCAGCCCGTGCAGGACACCCGGCTGCGATCCGACCGGCTCAAGACAGACTGGGTAATGATCACTGCCATAAGAGTCCCCAACACCCTCCACGAAAAATCGAGCGAGGCATCGAGGGACACCAAGGAGATCAATAGAGGTAGATGAACCACGTGGGTTCGTGGAAATAGGTATGTTCGCCAGAATTGAGGCAAGCGAAGGAAAGTTCCTCCATTAAGGAGAGCAACATACCAGCAACATTTGTCGACCGGACATCTCCCAAGCCGGGTCGCGACTGTTGAAGTCCCGGAGGAGAAACGGCCGAGGCAGTTGCAACACCAACTCGCGAACCGCGTCGCGAGAAGGAGGGTCATAAATCCAGCAGGCAGTGTACTGGCGATCTAAAAAGAGCCGCACATCCACAGCCTGCAAGGAAGTACGAAGGGGCACACCTCGCGAGGGTAACGAGTGATGAATATAAATCGCCGCACCTCGCCGGCGTCCGCGCTCATCCGGGGTGCAAGGGAAACCAACCTAGCCCGAGAGACGAAGGAGCCCTCGCGCAGCCAGGATATTCTCCTGGAGACAAACGCAGGAAGGCAAGGTTCTCCCACTTAGCTAAAAGCCCCCTACAGTTGCAATGCAAAATGGAACTGTAATGGGAAGAGGCAGAATAATAGGCAGAGAAAACAGAAAAATATCCACGGACCAAGCTGAACAGCAAACTCAACGGTCCGTAACCAGGGACGGAATCGGCTCCCCCGACTCACCCCGAACGGGGAGAGTAGGGTCCACAGGGGGCAAGCCCCGGAGACGAGGATCCCGATTACGGGAGGCCACAGACTCTGCAGCTGCTTCACCCGTAGTAAACAAGGGTGGGAAAGTGGAACAGGGGAGTTCAGAGGTGGGCTCCCCTGAGGGGAGAAGAGACGACGAGACGGGCCGAGCCGAAACGCCCCACTAATATATATAATTTTTTTTTCCTCTCTGATTTACCGCCGATTCGTACCTAAAAGAGCGGTACATATCTCGGCGAGGCGGTGAGTGGGTGATGTTACTGTGTGGGGGTGGTAGACTAGGGGAGTGAGTAAGGGTCAGTCGCTGGATAGTGGGTAGGAGGGGTACGGTTTTAAATGCGATGGAGCAGCTGGGAGTAAGGAAGAGGAGAATCGCTTCCGTTGAAAAGTGGGGGCCGTCGGCGAGTATGGATCGTAGCGGCGGTCGGGTATGGGATCTTCGGCCGAGAGGGAAACACCTGCGACGAAGAGCAGACAACTTTGTGCATTCCACCAGGTGTGACAGTGATAGGGGTATGGCAGGTAGGGCAAAGCGGGGCTGGCGATTTCGCCATAAGGTGTCCGTGGGTGATGCGGGTGTGCTAGGATTACTTCTTATGGCGGGACCGGTGGAATGAGGAGGCCCAGTATCCTATTCGTGGCTTGATCGTGTGGAGTTTATTTTGTGTGGCCTGGTCCCATTCCCGCTGCCATATGGAGCGGAAGTGGGAGCGGAAAGTGGAAGAAGTCGGAGAAAGGGAGGGGTCGGGAGGAGGCCGGCAGTGAGCAGGCCGTCTTTGCTGTGCGATCCGCCGCCTCGTTACCCTGGATGCCGACATGAGCCGGGACCCAGCAGAAGGCGATTGTCTTGTGTTGGAGGGTCGTTAGACAGTGGAAGGTTTGCTGGATGGTACAGACGAGCGGGTGGGGGAGTTAAATCTTTCCAGGGAGAGGAGTGCACTTTGGGAATCCGAATAAATGACGAAAGAGCTGGCAGAGTGGGTGCGCACAATATCGAGGGCCTCCGTAATGGCGAAAAGTTCCGCCGAAAAAACGGAGGCCTCGCGGGGCAGGCCGACGCCCCGGGAAAGCGGCTGGGACAGAATCACCGCTGAGGAGGCCACACCGGCTTCCGAGCGGGAACCATCCGTGTAAATGGCGACTGCGTCCGGGTGTTGGGTTGCGTGTTCGCGGAAGAGTGACCTGTATATCATGGCGCTCGTGGTAGTCTTCGGTAGGGTACACAGATCTTTGCAAAACTTGATAGGGGTGAGGATCCAAGGGGGGTAGATGCTGAATGAAATGGGGATAACTGAGGGGGCGGGCATGTTGAAAAGATCAAGGAAAGAGCGGACCGCTTCAGTGAAGTGCCAGCTCCGTCCCTGAGGTGGTAGTTCTGAAACCGCCGTGCCCAGAAGCGAAGAAGGTAGCCTCTGTGCACGGAGGTATGTCCTCATGAGAAGACCCCGTCGGAGGGCGAGAGGGAGATGATCACATTCCACATGGAGGCTGGAGGCTGGGGAGGAGCGGAAGGCACCGGTGGCGAGGCGGAGGTACCGGGTCCAGGATACGGAGGCGATGAACCGTAAACTGCACTACCATAGTCCAGCTTCGACTGCACTATGGAAGTGTAAAGGCGAAGAAGAGAGCGTCGATCTGCACCCCATGTGGTGTGAGAGAGGTGATCCAGGAGAGCGAGGGGGCGTCGAAGGGATTGCTTTAGGTACTTGAGATGGGGAACCCAATTGAGCCGTCGGTCTAGGGTCATGCCCAGAAAACGCGTGGAGGGTACCACCTCAAGAGGCCTGCCGTATAATGTGACAGAGGGTAGAGGAAGGGCTGTGGGTCTTCTTCTACTGAAGACCATACACTTGGACTTAGGGATGGAGAGGCGGAAACCCACCGACGTCGCCCACCTTTCCACCCGGTAGATGGCGAGCTGCATCTGTCGTTGAACAACAGACGGTTCTCGCCCTGCGAAGTAGATTGCAAGGTCATCCGCGTAAATGGAAGAGCGGATGGTGGGTGGAAGGCATTGTGAGACCGTGTTCATCACGACGGAGAAGCAGAGAACACTGAGGATGCTTCCCTGTGGGACCCCGTCCTCCTGCACAAAGGTGTCAGAGAGGACTGAGCCCACCCGGACTTTAAAGTCCGGGAAGAGAGGAAGCCTCTGATGAAGGTCGGCATGGCTCCGACGAGGCCCAGATGTCGGAGCTGACCGAGGATCATTGCTCGACGGGTGGTGTCATAGGCCTTCTGGATGTCAAAAAAAATTGACAGTACGAACTGTCCATTGTCGAAGGCATCCTGTATGTCTCGGCTGAGAAGCAGGAGGGGATCAGTGGTGGAGCGGAATTGTCTGAAGCCGGACTGGGTAGACGGGAAGGAATTGTTATGTTCAAGGACGAACGATAATCGCGTGGCAACCATTTTCTCGAGGATCTTGCAGGCACAACACGTCAGGGCGATTGGTCTGTAGTTTGTGGGGTCCAGGGAATCTTTGCCGGGTTTGGGGATAGGGATGACGTGGGCCTCCTTCCACCTAGAGGGGAAGGCGCCCTCTATCCATATGCGATTGTATAGATCCAGCAGGAAAATTTGTAAGGTAGAGTGGATGTGCTGGAGCATGCCGTACGGAATACCGTCCGGACCGGGACAAGGGGATCGTCGAGAGGCCAGTGCCGCCTGTAGTTCACGCATGGTAAACAATCGGTTGTAGGTGCTGTCTATGGACGGTGGAGAGGGGCTATCGTCAGGGGCGGGTACGGAATTGGCTGTAGAGGAAGAAACGGCGGCGAAGGTAGAAGCAAGGTGGTCTGCCACCGACTTGGGTTCACATAGGAGTCCGTCGTTAGTCCGGAGGACCGGGGGTCGGGAGGGGACATGTCGCCTCTCGACCCGCACCTTCTTCCAGATGGTAGCCGAAGGTGTTGGCGGTGATGCCGGACACAAAGGCACGCCAAGAGGTTCGGCGCGCTGTCTTCATTGTGCGGCGGGCGATGGCCCTGACCCGCTGCATCTCCGTGCGATGGATGGGGAGTCGCGTCCGGTAGAAGCGCCGAGTTGCCTTCTTCTTGGCGCGCACGGCCTCCGCGCACTCCGGGGTCCACCAAGGCACCCGTCGGGCGCGGGGGTAGGCGGAGGATTGTGGTACGCTAGTGCTTGCGGCCGCTAGAACGACGGACTCGAAGTAAGCGATGCACTCGTCGATGGATGGGAAGTGGGCAGTTGTAAGGGTGGTATAGGTGTTGTCGCGGAAGCGGGCCCAATTCGCGTTGGTAGTAACCCACCTTACCGGTACCCGAACAGTCTGGTCGGGTCGATTAAGGGTGAGTTGTATGGGGAGATGGTCACTTCCATGGTCCTCTCGGAGGACTTGCCACGTGAAGTCTAGGAGGGCATCAGTTGAAACGAGGGACAGGTCTATACAGGATGGAGTGCAGGTGGTGGCATGGTAAAAAGTAGGAGAGCCATTGTTGAGGCACTCGAAGGAGAGTTCGGTCATGACGGATATCAGGGTTGGGGCCATATAGGTGGTGCGTGTGTCGCCCCACAAGGGGTGGCGACTATTGAAATCGCCCAGCAGTAGGAAGGGCCTAGGGAGTTGTTCCACGACTTCCACCAGGTCGTCGCGGGAGACTTGAGCGTGGGGGGAGGTAGTAGATGGAGCAGACGGTGTACTGTCTATCCAGGGAGAGCCGGACGGCAGTCACCTGTAGTGGGGACCGGATGGAGGTTGTAGAAGGGGACTGCGTGTACGAGGATGGCAGCTCCCCTTCGAGTGCAGGTAGGAGGCGGGGTGGCGGTGCAAAAATAACCAGTAGGGCAGGGCATGGGCCTGGTCCCCAGGATTAGCTCCTGGAGACAGACACACACCGGACGGGAAGTGGCAAGCAAGGAGTAAGGCCTTCATAATTTGCGAATATTCCTCGACAGTTCCAGTGGACTATTGTGGTTTTCGGGGGATCCATTAGTTGATGAAGGGGGATGGGTAAAGGTGTAGGTGCTAGGAGGTTGGAGTGAAGGGAGATCGGAGTTCGCGAAATTGAAGGCTGGTCGGGAGCATGGCTGGCTATCTACCGTTCACCAGGGAAGGAATCGGTCGGCCTGTCGAACCCCGCGGAGGTGCGGGATCGAGTCGGCCGAGCGAGACCGGAGGCGTGGATCACGGCAGGCAGAGGAACATCGTGGGCTGAGAGGGTCGGATGTACTGTGACGGGCTTCTATGGTCGGACCAGGGGGGGCACGGTAGCCCCAAAAGTGGCGCTACCCCGCCTGTCCGGGGTCTCATGGCGGACTCGAGGTGGTGATAAGGGGTACCAAAAGGACCGGGCGGGTGGGAGGGAGGGCGTACACAGGGTAGCTGACAAGGAGGGGGCCGGGGATGTTGGGGGTAGGTACGATGGGGGTGGAAGGAGGTGAATCAGAGTAGTCTCGTGGAGGGGTGGAGAAAATGGCACCAGGAGGCAAGGGCAGATCCATAAGACTCGTGGGCGTGGGCGCGGCCGAGCTTCCCTCGGTCACACCGTGCAGCTGCGCCAGGCCGCATCCACCGGATCCTCGGGGGAGAGGATATTGTTCGGACTGGGTCCCGTCGTCCGGGGCGGGTCGTGGATCTCAGCCACTATTGTCAGAGTCTGTGGGGGTAGAGTGGTGGGACTTCTGCGATGGGGAGAGATGGACATAGTAGACGTGGTGGGCGGAGTGAGGATCCGAGCCGTCTTCTTGGTCCGAGGGGAAGAGGGAGAGAGACGTTGGAAGGCCGGAGGGTCCGGTGACACGCTCCGGCGTCTCCGCCTCGACGGCTTGCTCCGGGCGTGTGCAGTGGGTACTGGGAAGGCGGGGTTTGAGGTGGATGGGACCTGGGTGTCCTGGTCCCAGACACCTGGGGGATTCGTGGCAGGTGAGGTGCGGGAAGAGGAGGAATGGTGGGGGGACAGGAAACCGTCGGGTCCTGCGAGGGTTTTCTTTGAGGGGAACAGGGAGCAGTGGCTTGGGGGGGTTTCGGCGGCAGGCCAGGGCGGCGTGCCGAGATGATAGAGCCGAGAGCAGCGGCATAGGACACCCCCGGCCTCACCTCCCGACTCCGCACCCTGTCGCGTGCCTCACGGGGGCTAAGGAAGTCCGTCACCTGTAGGCCTCGGACCTCCTTCTCGAACCTGAAGAAAAGGCATTCTCGGGATGAAGAGGGGTGTGCGCCTTCACAGTTGGAGCATTTGGGTGTGTTGGGGCACCTGTCAGGGTGAGCGAGTCGTCCACAGTGAACACATAATTGATGCGGCTGTCGACAAGCGGAGCTAACGTGTCCGAATTTATTGCATTTGAAGCAACGGGTCGGGTCTGGGACGTATGGGCGGATAGAAAACTCGCATGAGGCGCGGTCTCCCATACCCCATACAATGCGGCCGGGGGGGATTAGTGTTGAAAGTAAGGAGCAGACGTGGGGGGGGGAGGGGGTGCCTCCCTGTCGGGATGTGAAACGATAGATCTTAGTGACTCCTTGGGGTGCGAGGTCCTCCAGGAGCTCGTTCACTGCGACCGACAATAGGCGGGTGGCGTAAATAGTGCCCTGACTCTGGTTCAGGCGAGGGTGTGGGGAAACGGACACCGAGCATCCAAGGACCTCAGTGACGGAGAGTAGGGCTTTCGTCTCTGCGGCTGAGCGTGATTTTACGAGGAGGGAGCCATCCCTCTGTGGGCGTACGTCATAGCGGCTGGAGTTGCTGTGGGTTCGGATCGCCTGGAACGTCCGTTCAGAGTTGTTCGGGAGGGACCCAGATGTAGGCCGAATCACCAGGAATTTGTGGATACTTGGGAGGGAGAGGGAGGCTGTAGAGTCGAAATGGACTGGGATATTCAACGGTCGATAGGACGGCCGTGAATGCCGGCTCCCCCGTCCGCCGCGAGGCTCTCTCCGTGGGGAGGTGGGCATATGGGGAGAGCAAGAAGCCGGGTTGTGGGGGCAAGTCCTCGGTGGAACTTGACTTGCCCGAAGGTGGCTGAAGTGGGCTGGGGCGAGACCCCTGCTCCAGAGAGTGTAGGTCCAAGGGCGTAGTCGAGGGACGGACTGGGGCGGCAACGAAAGGAGAGTGCAAGCGTTCCGCTTCCACAGGGGTCAACCCCATTAGGTTGCGGTCTTCCAGTGGTAAAGGACTCGAGGGCCTGGTTGCCCACCACCCGAGTGTTGAGAGAAGTAGTCCGGGAATGAGCAGCAGTAGTCGTAAGCCGAGGGGGAGAAGTGTCCATAGCAAAACAAAAAAGAACTTCATCCCCCGCGCGCATCCAGCCACCACCGACTCCAACAAGGGAAAGGCGAAGTGTGGGCACACTTGGTCCCACCGCCGATAGATGTCACGCAGGGGAGATACACCCGCACCCGGTCACTGAAAGGCGGCCACTCTCATCCAACGCGCGGTGAAGTGGCAGGGACAGGGTTTGGGTTTGGTTGGAAAGCGACAAGGGTGCAGGGCAACCACCTCCCACCAAGGGCCAAGGAGAGGGTCAAAATCAAGGTCCAAAGAACGACGCCAAAAAACAGGGAGAAGCCAGAAAAAATGGGTTAAAGGAGAAAGAAAGAAAAAGAAGCAGGAGATCAGCCGGGTCCCCAAACGGGCCCAATGGTCCACGAGGGCAGAGAAAGCCCTTACACCGAAGAAAGGTGTATTCCCACATTCGCCACAGAGGGACGCGCCCTATCGCTCCGGACAAAGCAAAGGGATATACAGTATATATATATATATACAGTATATATATATATATACAGTATATATATAAAATATACATAAAATATACATATAAAATATATATATCTGATTTCAAAGGATTTGGGGTGAGAAGACGGAAAACAACCTGGATGTAAAGTAGGTACAGAAGTTAGGGAAAATGGGAAGCAGCAGAAAGGGTATACATCCATTTACACAACCCACATGGCCAAATTCCACACCCGCAGCACTTCATACGTCATACATGATGGCACTTCCAGGCCTACTTTGTCCATATTTTTATTTATGTACAGGGTGTAACAAAAGTCCTTTCTTATTGGGATACAAGATAACAATTGAACGAGAAAAGTTTTAATTATACATTACAAACAGTACAATCAACTTAAGCAATTTGAGCATGTACTGGATTAATTGGAAAGTTGATTGTATTGTTTGTAATGTATAGTTAAAACCATTTTCTCGTTCAATTGTTATATCTTATTTTCCCATTAGAACAGACTTTTGCTACAACCTGTATGTAAACTTCCCATTCAACTTTTCTCCTCCCTTTCGGTTAAGATTCGGTAGAACACATTCACCAAACTCGATATTGATATTTATACATAGAGATAGAATAAAATAGTGTGTTTTTCGCTCTATAGTGTCTATACTAATTTTGGCGGAAATTCCTATTTATCGAGATATTTATTTCCGAAATTATTAATTTTGGCGCTATTATTCACTAGTCAAACCATCTTGCCCCGTGAGGTATGTAGTCATGTTATCATTAGCCAATCAGCAGCTGCCCCATTGTCACGTGATACTCTCGCGAAGGTCCGGTTAGGTTAATTGAATGCCCGGTTAGGTCAACTGTATGCCCTTGACAATTGGTTAGGTTAAGTTGTTATTTTCGTTAGTTTAACGAAAATATCACGACTTAACCTAACCAATTGTCAAGGGCATACAGTTGACCTAACTGGGCATTCAATTAACCTTTGTGATATCCAACGCCATAAGCGATTATACCCAGAAAGGTAAGGTTGAGTCATTTCTGGGACCCGGAAAAGTTAGTAGTACCAGGTTAGGTTAGGTTAGGTTACTTTTGTTGTGAATATTAGACGAAAATAGGTTTTTCTGTTGTATTTCATGCTGTTTCAATTGATTCTGGCCTTTTTAGCAAACAATTTCCCTCTTCTTCAAAGCCCTGGGGAAGGGGGGGGGGGGAATCTCCATAACGGTGCATTTGCGGCAAAAATGAAGGTCAGATTCAAATGAAACAGCATGAAATACACCAGAAAAACCTATTTTCGTCGCTAGTTTGGGTGGATGTGTTCTACCGAATCTTTACCTCCCTTTCAACTAAAATCACTGAGTTTATTTTCAAAAATAGAAAATCTGGGAAAAGAAAAAAAATTGTACTATTACAATTTTACTCTTTAAATACAAAATTGGTTTAATTTTCTTCTCTCCTCAGTCTTTTACAAAACCTGCCGATGCGCGACTGTCAATTCCCAATTTTAAAAAAAATTGTTTTTACTCCTAATTACCATAATCCTTTCGAGATTCCAACAAAACTCTAAATTTTAAAAAAAGTTATGAAATGCAGGCAAAAGACAATACATTTAAAAACAAATACAGGGCAATTACACTGAAAATATTGCACGCGATCAACTCAAAACAGGCCCTATAATAGAAAAAATTGTCAAAGTTTACATACGCAGCCCTTCAGTAACAGTTCCGTGCATAGATTTATATACAAGATTGTTTTTACTCCTTATGTCCTTCCCATCTGCTAGTCTACACCATATGTCGCAGTTAAGGTATTTTAAAAAGGTATTCGAGCGTATAAATATCTAAACTCGTATTGAAAGCATAAAAAACGCTTTCCACTGAATTTTAGTTAATTTGAAAACTTCGTTATTGTCAAAATTAAATGTGTGGACAAAATTTTGGGAGCAAATCTACTAAATCGGTCGCGCCTTTTACGCTGGTCGACTTGCATAATGCATGCCCAAATGCGGGATACAATAAACTAGATTGTATTAGTAATCACATTAACATCAGACTAAATTGCAATTAGTGTCTTCTAAACAAAAAGATGACAGTTGAAATAGCTCCAATTTTATTTCGCTATATATATTATATATATATATATATATATATATATATATATATATAATATATATATATATATATACAGGGTGAGTCAGAAGTAGCGCCCGATTTCTGTCAGTTGATTGTTTGTTTGCCATTTGTATTACAGTGTACAAGAAGGTAGAAATAAATGAATGACATGTTTATCTAACCATTTATTAGGGGGAAAATTATTACGGAACTGTACCAAGCTGTTTTACTTGCAATTTTCAAAGTGCCCTCCCTCGTGATCGATGCACAATCTGACAGCCGAAAAAACAGAAATCGGGCGCTACTTTTGACTCACCCTGTATATATGCCATTTTGACATTTTCAAGCAAAACAAAACAAAAATTGCAGGCTCCATACTTAAAGATAATGAATGAGTCTCTCATTGATGTTCTTAAAATGTTTTATTAGCCTCCAAGTCAACAATTAAAAAACAACAAATCAAGGTTAACACTTGTCTAAAATATCACTAATACTTGCAAAGCACTCGCACTAAAAAATGTACAACAGAGATGAGATAAAAATTAAGATCATTACGTAACTAAAGATATAAACCTTCACTCATTATCGAATATTCTTTACAATACACGCGTTCCCTCAATTACACGAAGCGCTGGGAAAACTAATTTAGGTCATTTCTTTTTTTGCAATGCCAAAGAGCCACGTGGCACTCGAATGAAAACAGCTTTGAGGGAACGCGAAAAGATAAGATTAGTCTATTATATACAAGGACAAAAAAGTCATGCCGCGAATCCGATAGTAAAAGTAATACGTAAAACGATTGGGAGAGTCTTTTAATGAAACGATGTACTTGCGCATTTCACAGACGTCTATTAAAGTACGATCGACTCGGTTGCGAGGGATAACGGACGTCTATATATAAGTACGTTCACATTAGCGGGAAGGTAGTTGACGTATCTCAAATTGATAGCACTTTAAAATACTCTGAATAGGTTAAAAATTGACTCTTTTTACACCGTAGCCCCCGAGAAGAATTTAAAAAGGTACATTTTAACAGAATAATTGCTTCTATTACTCGAAAAAAAGGAATGAAACTTCTCACAAGCGATGACAGAAGTCACACGAACAAAAACACCTTCGTTTTAACGTAACGCCACACCGATGGATGGATGGAATCAGCCCATCCCTCCAATAAAATAAAGCCCCTCATTATTAAAGAATACTTAAGCTAAACCATGCATAAAAAATAAATTAATTATCATGGCCGCAGGGTTCATTATTCTAAGAACTGAAAAACTTATTCATGCTGTTGCTGCGCTTCACCCATAACTAATACTCTGTAATGCAGTAAATCACACACACACACACACACACACACATATATATATATATATATATATATATATATCTCTTTTGCATGATTGGAACAAACTTTGTGGGGGAAGAGGACTAAGGGAGGGAGTAGGGGATATCACAATGCGTCAGGGGAGAGATGTGGGGGAGTAACTTCCATGACGGCAATGTACGAACGAACAGATCCCAAACACTAACTTCATTCCACCTAATTGCTAACTTCCCTGCAAATTATTCAGTCCTACCGATTCCTTTTTGCCCTATAATGTTAATACTGCAATCGCTTAACTCGTGTTGCCAGTCCCCGCACAAGCTTCACCAAAGCAACGACATAATATGTAAGTATCTTCAATGCGTAAACTAAACATTCATAATCTTAAATGAAGAGCACACACACACTCGCGGAATATCCTACATTCCTGGGCGGCTGGCTGGGACTGGAACAACTTGCATCCGTGCCAGTTTGTCAAGGTCACACCGCCAGTCCTGGGGTCGATGTCTCGTTAATGCAAACCACTAAGGGTACAAGAAGCAAATGGAAGGGTGGAAGGGCGACGAAGGGGTGCCACCGGAATCCGATTATGTGCCAAAGGTTGAATGAAGGAGCTTAGCAAACTTTATACTAAATGTAAGGCGAGTTGGCCTCATGTTCGCAATCTTTTTTTTAAAATGCGAAGCATGCAACCCGCAAGGAGAGAAAAGGAGAGAGGGAGGGAAAAGGAGAGAGGGAGGGAAAAGGAGGGAAAAGGAGGGAAAAGGAGAGAGGGAGGGAAAAGGAGGGAAAAGGAGGGAAAAGGAGGGAAAAGGAGGGAAAAGGAGAGAAAAGGAGGGAAAAGGAGGGAAAAGGAGGGAAAAGGAGAGAAAAGGAGGGAAAAGGAGAGAAAAGGAGGGAAAAGGAGAGAAAAGGAGGGAAAAGGAGAGAAAAGGAGAGAAAAGGAGGGAAAAAGGAGGAAAAGGAGAGAAAAGGAGAGAAAAGGAGGGAAAAGGAGAGAAAAGGAGGGAAAAGGAGGGAAAAGGAGGGAAAAGGAGAGAAAAGGAGGGAAAAGGAGGGAAAAGGAGGGAAAAGGAGAGAAAAGGAGGGAAAAGGAGGGAAAAGGAGAGAAAAGGAGGGAAAAGGAGAGAAAAGGAGGGAAAAGGAGGGAAAAGGAGAGAAAAGGAGGAGGAGAGAAAAGGAGGGAGGAGAGAAAAGGAGAAAAGGAGGGAGGAGAGAAAAGGAGAGAAAAGGAGAAAAGGAGGGAAGAGGAAAAGGAGGGAGAGGGAGGGAAAAGGAGAGAAAAGGAGGGAGGGGGAGGGAAAAGGAGAGAAAAGGAGGGAGGGAGGGAGGGAAAAGGAGAGAAAAGGAGGGAGGGAGGGAGGGAAAAGGAGAGAAAAGGAGGGAGAGGGAGGGAAAAGGAGAAAAGGAGGGAGAGGGAGGGAAAAGGAGGGAAAAGGAGAAAAGGAGGGAGAGGGAGGGAAAAGGAGGGAAAAGGAGAAAAGGAGGGAGAGGGAGGGAAAAGGAGGGAAAAGGAGGGAGAGGGAGGGAAAAGGAGGGAAAAGGAGGGAGAGGGAGGGAAAGGGGAAAAGGAGAAAAGGAGGGAGAGGGAGGGAAAAGGAGGGAAAAGGAGAAAAGGAGGGAGAGGGAGGGAAAAGGGAGAAAAGGAGGGAGAGGGAGGGAGAGGGAGGGAAAAGGAGAGAAAAGGAGGGAGAGGGAGGGAAAAGGAGAGAAAAGGAGGGAGAGGGAGGGAAAAGGAGAGAAAAGGAGGGAGAGGGAGGGAAAAGGAGAGAAAAGGAGGGAGAGGGAGGGAAAAGGAGAGAAAAGGAGGGAGAGGGAGGGAAAAGGAGAGAAAAGGAGGGAAAAGGAGAGAAAAGGAGGGAGAGGGAGGGAAAAGGAGAGAAAAGGAGGGAGAGGGAGGGAAAAGGAGAGAAAAGGAGGGAGAGGGAGGAAAAGGAGAGAAAAGGAGGGAGAGGGAGGGAAAAGGAGAGAAAAGGAGGGAGAGGGAGGGAAAAGGAGAGAAAAGGAGGGAGAGGGAGGGAAAAGGAGAGAAAAGGAGGGAGAGGGAGGGAAAAAGGAGAGAAAAGGGGGAGAGGGAGGGAAAAGGAGAGAAAAGGAGGGAGAGGGAGGGAAAAGGAGAGAAAAGGAGGGAGAGGGAGGGAAAAGGAGAGAAAAGGAGGGAGAGGGAGGGAAAGGAGAGAAAAGGAGGGAGAGGGAGGGAAAAGGAGAGAAAAGGAGGGAGAGGGAGGGAAAAGGAGAGAAAAGGAGGGAGAGGGAGGGAAAAGGAGAGAAAAGGAGGGAAAAGGAGAGAAAAGTAGGGAGAGGGAGGGAAAAGGAGAGAAAAGTAGGGAGAGGGAGGGAAAAGGAGAGAAAAGTAGGGAGAGGGAGGGAAAAGGAGAGAAAAGTAGGGAGAGGGAGGGAAAAGGAGAGAAAAGTAGGGAGAGGGAGGGAAAAGGAGAGAAAAGTAGGGAGAGGGAGGGAAAAGGAGAGAAAAGTAGGGAGAGGGAGGGAAAAGGAGAGAAAAGTAGGGAGAGGGAGGGAAAAGGAGAGAAAAGTAGGAGAGGGAGGGAAAAGGAGAGAAAGTAGAGGAGAGGGAGGGAGGGAAAAGGAGAGAAAAGTAGGGAGAGGGAGGGAAAAGGAGAGAAAAGTAGGGAGAGGGAGGGAAAAGGAGAGAAAAGTAGGGAGAGGGAGGGAAAAGGAGAGAAAAGTAGGGAGAGGGAGGGAAAAGGAGAGAAAAGTAGGGAGAGGGAGGGAAAAGGAGAGAAAAGTAGGGAGAGGGAGGGAAAAGGAGAGAAAAGGAGGGAGAGGGAGGGAAAAGGAGAGAAAAAGAGGGAGAGGGAGGGAAAAGGAGAGAAAAGGAGGGAGAGGGAGGGAAAAGGAGAGAAAAGGAGGGAGAGGGAGGGAAAAGGAGAAAAGGAGGGAGAGGGAGGGAAAAGGAGGGAAAAGGAGGGAGAGGAGGGAAAAGGAGAGAGAGGGAGAGAGAGGGAGGGAAAAGGAGGGAGAGGGAGGGAAAAGGAGAAAAGGAGGGAGAGGGAGGGAAAAGGAGAGAAAAGGAGGGAGAGGGAGGGAAAAGGAGGGAGAGGGAGGGAAAAGGAGAAAAGGAGGGAGAGGGAGGGAAAAGGAGAAAAGGAGGGAGAGGGAGGGAAAAGGAGAGAAAAGGAGGGAGAGGGAGGGAAAAGGAGAGAAAAGGAGGGAGAGGGAGGGAAAAGGAGAGAAAAGGAGGGAGAGGGAGGGAAAAGGAGAGAAAAGGAGGGAGAGGGAGGGAAAAGGAGAGGGGAAAAGGAGGGAGAGGGAGGGAAAAGGAGAGAAAAAGGAGGGAGAGGGAGGGAAAAGGAGAAAAGGGAGGGAGAGGGAGGGAAAAGGAGAAAAGGAGGGAGAGGGAGGGGAAAAGGAGAGAAAAGGAGGGAGAGGGAGGAAAAGGAGAGAAAAAGGAGGGAGGGAGGGGAAAAGGAGAGAAGAAAGGAGGGAGAGGAGGGAAAAGGAGGAGAGGGAGGGAAAAGGAGAGAAAAGGAGGGGAGAGAAAAGGAGAGAAAAGGAGGGAGAGGGAGGGAAAAGGAGAGAAAAGGAGGGAAAAGGAGAAAAGGAGGGAGAGGGAGAGAAAAGGAGGGAGAGGGAGGAAAAAGGAGAGAAAAGGAGGGAGAAGGAGAGAAAAGGAGAGAAAAGGAGGGAGAGGGAGGGAAAAGGAGAGAAAAGGAGGGAGAGGGAGGAAAAAGGAGAAAAGGAGGGAGAAGGGGAAAAGGAGAAAAGGAGGGAGAAGGAGAGAAAAGGAGGAAAAAGGAGGGAGAGGGAGGAAAAAGGAGAAAAGGAGGGAGAAGGAGGAAAAAGGAGAAAAGGAGGGAGAAGGAGAGAAAAGGAGGAAAAAGGAGAGAAAAGGAGGAGAAGGAGGAAAAAGGAGGGAGAAGGAGGAAAAAGGAGATAAAAGGAGGAGAAGGAGGAAAAAGGAGATAAAAGGAGGGAGAAGGAGAAAAAGGAGATAAAAGGAGGGAGAAGGAGGGAAAAGGAGAGAAAAGGAGGGAGGAGGGAAAAGGAGAGAAAGGAGGGAGAAGGAGGGAAAAGGAGAGAAAAGGAGGGAGAAGGAGGAAAAAGGAGAAAAGGAGGGGAGGGAAAAGGAGAGAAAAGGAGGGGAGGAAAAGGAGAGAAAAGGAGGGGAGGGAAAAGGAGATAGAAGGAGGGAAAAGGAGTTACAAGGAGTTACAAGGAAAAGAAGTACCTCAAAAGGCCTTGCGGCCCATACCGAGGAGGTACCAATGGCAACGGGTGCCAGGGAAAATTTTGTCTTTCAACTATGCTAGCAGTAGTAGAAAACTGGATAGAAAAGTAGAAGGCTCTCTCCCCACCCTCCGCTCCCTCCCTGCCAGAGGCAGGTACGGAAAAAGGTTGAAGAAAATACCTTGACCCTGGAAAAGTAGCCAAGGAAATTTTACAGGAAAGTGGAGAATATATAAATAGCTCTATATTTAGCTTGCTCACAGAGACCGAGCAAGCGAACTCCTGCAGTTGGTTCCAGATATCAACTATTTTACAGGAAAAGAAATTTCCGCAGACTGAGGTCCTAAATGTCTTTACACACTCAAATAGTGTGCAAGATTTCGTCTAACCTTTTCTTGAACTGATCCACAGAGGAACTGTTCACAACTCCGAAGGTAACCTGTTCCATGTGTCACAGATCTTATACGTAACGTAATTCCCACACACACTAGTCCTAAACCGTTTCAAATCCAACTTCCAACCATTGTTGCGAGTTGGGTTATCATTTAAACTAAACATACTTCTAAAATCGACATCATTGAACCCTCGTAAGAGCTTGAAAACCTCAATCAGTTGACCGCGCAGCCTCCGAGTTTCAAGCGAAAACAAGTTCAGGGCGCGTAACCGTCGATTGTAGCCCATATGCCTAACGGAAGGGATCAACTTTGTGGCCCTCGCCTGCACTCGCTCCAGCCTCTCAATATCTTTCCTGAGGGTGGGCGACCAGAACTGCACAGCATACTCCAGGTACGGCCGAACAAGGGAATTGTACAGTGAGAGCACAATCTCCTTGTTCCGAAACTGAAATTGCCTCCTGATATAACCCAATAGTTTCTGGGCTTTCTTTTCCATCTCTACACACTGTTTCGTAAACTTAAGGTCGCTGCTAATTAGCACACCCAAGTCCTTTTCTAAATCAGTCACCTCGATATTACTGCCCAACATCGAGTAGTCCGACTTGGGATTGGCGTAGCCAATGTGCATCACTTTGCATTTACCCAAGTTAAACGGCATTTGCCATTTTTCGGACCACTCTCCTATCCTACCTAGGTCCGCACGCAGTTCCTCGATCGCTTCGGGCGTCCCAACATTGGCCCCAAGCTTGTGTCATCAGCGAATTTGGCGATCCGACTGACGATGCCACCGTCGATATCATTTATGTAAATGGTAAACAACAGTGGCCCCAAAACGGAACCCTGAGGAACCCCACTAGTGACCGAGGCCCAACCCGAACTAGCCCCTTTAATTACCACCCTCTGCCGCCTATTCCTTAGCCAGTTTTCAATCCACCTACCTATTTCCCCACCGATACCCAGCGCGCGCACTTTCGCCATTAGCCGGCGGTGAGGTACCTTATCAAAGGCTTTCTGAAAGTCGAGATAAAGTATATCAATCGCCCTACTCTTATCGTACTCACTCAACATGACGTGGAAAAACTCGAGCAAGTTGGTGAGACACGACCTATGCCGTCTAAACCCATGTTGGGAGTCCCCAAGCAGCTTGTAGGAATCCAAATGGTCAACGATTCTATCAGCTATTATCCTTTCTAATAATTTACCTACAACTGAAGTGAGACTAATAGGACGATAGTTCCCTGGACTTTCGTGATCCCCTTTCTTAAAGATAGGGGTCACGTTGGCCTCTCTCAGTCACCAGGCACCTGGCCCATCTCCAACGATTTGTTGAAGACTGTAGCCAGGTGGGGAGCCACCTGGTCGCGCACTTCTCGCAAAACACTGGGAGAAACTGGTCTGGCCCAGGAGCCTTAAACGCGCTCAGTTTGTCTATTCTATGAGCAACGACTGTCGCGGTACATCTAACACTATCCAGGTCAGCACCTTCGTGCCTCACAGCTGGCTCGGGGATGACGGGTATCCTCCCTGGTGAACACTCCCGCAAAGTACTCATTAAGCACCTTAGCGATGTCCGCGTCGGAGGTCCGCAGAACGCCGCTTCCGTCCTTTAAAGGACCTATCATGCTTCTAATAGGCTTTCTACTATTAACATAACTGAAGAACTCCTTAGGGTTCCTCTTGCAGAGGCTTGCCACCCGTAGTTCTTCGTTACGTTTCGCTAGCCTTACCTTCGCCTTCACTTCCCTACACAGGCGGACATACGCTTCAGTGTTCTCGTGGGAACGATTGGCCTTCGCCCTCCTATACACTACTTTCCTATTTCGGATAGCCGAAGCGATGCCACGATTGAACCACTTAGGCTGCGTTGAAGCAGGGGTGACCAGTTTTGAGGGTATGGCAGCAGACTGCAGCACCATAAACTCATCCCGGAATGCACTCCACACTCCCTCAACATCGCCGCCAACCTCTAACCCCATCTCTGCTACGCTATCCCTGAGGCTAACAAAGTTCGCCCGCCGGAGATCGAGCTTACTGCCTCTCGAGTTACTACGCTTCACCCGAGGGACGCACCACACGGAACCTAATAATACCGTGATCACTCCCGCCCAACGATTCGTCAACGGTGAGGCCAGTGACGAGGTTGTCTTCGGTCGTGAATACTAAGTCTAGAACGCTTTCGCCTCGTGTAGGCTCGTTGACCCACTGAGTGAGGAAGTTCTCATCAGCAAAGTCAACTAGCCTCCTCCCTTCAGCATCGGCAGTCCTGTTTTCCCACTTTATGCCGCGACAGTTGAAGTCTCCTAAAACTACACACACCCTATCCCCTAGCAGGCTACTGAGTTCGGTGTACAGGGCTGTATCCTCCTCGAGGAGGAGATGCGGAGGTCTGTACACCAAGATTAACCTATAGTTCGTCCCTCCCACGTTCAGATCGACGCCAAGCAGCTCCCGTTCCGACCGGAACTGGCAGTCAACCGGACTCAACGTGTCTCTGACGTATATTAGTACCCCACCCCCCTCCCCACGGGTGCGGTCTTTGCGAAGGAGAGAGAAGAGGGAAGAAGGAGGAGAGGAGGGAAAAGGAGAGAGAAGGAGGGAAAAGGAGAGAGAAGGAGAGAGAAGGAGGGAAGGAGAGAGAAGGAGAGAGAAGGAGGGAGAAGGAGGGAAAAGGAGAGAGAAGGAGGGAAAAGGAGAGAGAAGGAGGGAAAAGGAGAGAGAAGGAGGGAAAAGGAGAGAGAAAGAGGGAAAAGGAGAGAGAAGGAGGGAAAAGGAGAGAGAAGGAGGGAGAAGGAGGGAAAAGGAGAGAGAAGGAGGGAAAAGGAGAGAAGGAGGGAGAAGGAGGGAAAAGGAGGGAGGAGAGAAAAGGAGGGAAAAGGAGGAGAAGGAGGGAAAAGGAGGGAGAAGGAGGGAAAAGGAGGGAGAAGGAGGGAAAAGGAGAGAGAAGGAGGGAAAAGGAGGGAAAAGGAGGGAAAAGGAGGGAGAAGGAGAAAAGGAGAAATATAAATATATATAAATATATATATATATAATCTTAGCGAAATAATTATGCAAAAAGGAAAAGAAAAAACCTCATCCAAACTCACCAGAATCTGTCTGTGCCATTGACACTTTGTGGAGGGCTTTCAAGAGGGGACTCGTGATGTCACTCTTGTGGTTGCTGCTGGTGTTAGTGAAGTGGTAGTTGTGGTCGAGATGAACGTTCTCGGCGGAGGAATGGTTCTCTTCTATGTCCGTGTCGGTATCTGACGACTCTGAAGGAGTTTCCAGTCTTGGGGCGGAATAGGCTAAGTCGGAGTCCATGTTGGCTATGGCTCCAGCGAGGGGATCCATGAGGTCAGAGTACCTGGAAGAGGTAGAGTCGTGGTGCGTTCGAGAGTACGTCACTGCTGACGACGAAAGAACAGTTGACGTTTTCATGGCTATTTTGTCCACTTGAACAGCCGTTCCAGCCGTCCACATGCAGTCATTAACAATCTCTGTCTTGAAACTGTCGTCGAAACAAGAATTGCAGAAGCTGTGAACGAACCCGTGCTGACAGAGGGGCTCATTCAAGCTGAACTCATCACCTAGGTACGAATCCAAATTTTCCAACTTTATGTCTATATCTTCTAAAAGTGGAATGTCCAAGTTGAGGGCACTCAACGAAAGGCACTCATCGCTCTGACGATGGTGAGACTCGTCCAAAATGCAGTTGGGGTTTACCATATCTACGTTCGAGAACGTGGGCTCCAACCCCAGGATCTCGTCTGGCTCCATGGAAGGGGAACGCGGGGGAGTCGGTATGACTTCGTTCGTCGACCAAGTTCGGTTGGAATTTAAACTGAAGCCGGTGTAGCTGTCTGACCAGAAGCTTTCGTCAAAAGACATTGTGTAGTGGAATCCTTCACGAAATACACTCTCTGGACAATCTTCCTGGAATTAAAAAAAAAAAAAAGTCTACAGAATTCCATCTCGATCTTAAAAAAGTTATACACGAACCAAAAACAAAACCAACCACCGTAATAAAAAGACATTTAATTACCACGCACAACACCAATTCTCTTAAACAAATTCTCATATAAAAACCTAACACCAAATTGTAAAGATTGCGCTATGATCACATGGCGCAACCAGGCTCCCTCAACTCATGGTTAAAACCCATCTCCATAGCAACGCGACTAGTAGTATCGTAGTACGGTAGGTGTCAGACGTACGAACGAACCACGTTATGAGCGCGAGAAAATTATATAAAACCTGGTAATAAATTTAAGACTGATACGCAGGTCTTAAGACCTAAAATTTACTTCGCTCATTGTATACAAATTAGGCCTACGAAATTTTTATATAGGGTAGACGCTTAAACTAATATTATTGTATGCTATGACGACTAAGTACCGAAAATCTAAATAAAAGGGTTAGCAATGCTTGCACCTACGCCTAGTAGATAGTACCGATCAACGAAGTTCTGTCTAAAGCATATTTCGGTCAGTGAAGCCATTTCAAGAATAGCAAGTTCTTAATTTTTATCAGGTTATAAAGTAGCTGGGAAGTGTCTGGCCAGAAAATTAATAACTTCAAGCATGAATGGATGGCCAGGAGATTAATAACTTCAAGCATGAATGGAACAGGAACTAACAAACAAGAGGATAACTATTTGATCTAGGATACCCTACGCCACGTCAGACTGCTGACACTAGGTCTTACCCTAATGAAAATTATTGGCTTTTGGGGCCTACTTGGTTCATTGATATGGTTATTAACCTAACTCTTATACAAAACTGACCAAGGTAAAATGCCGGTACACTTACTTCGCAACCTTACGTTTAAACTCTTGAAATTTAACATAACCTAAAATATTCAAGCCTATTAACATTCTTAAATAGAGGGTCTGGGGTTCGAATTAAATAAAATTTGCTAAACTTGGGCTACCTTCACAGGAGGCTAATGTAACTGACAAAATAATTAGACCCATGCTTTACCTCAACTTTTTTTTGCACACACTCCCCAAAATAGCAAAATTAACAGGTAGAAATGTGAATAAAAATTCCGCAACCCGATAGCGCACATCC
This sequence comes from Bathynomus jamesi, assembly GCA_023014485.1. NCBI lineage: Eukaryota > Metazoa > Arthropoda > Malacostraca > Isopoda > Cirolanidae > Bathynomus > Bathynomus jamesi. The sequence goes on along the minus strand of JAJOZX010000221.1, from coordinate 39,863 downwards.
AACAGCTCACTTACAAGGTCGAAATCCGACTACATACAGACATTTTGAGGAGGAGGCTGGACAACATGTGCTGTGTATTCCTCCGCGCCAGAAGTACCAACCGCCAAAACGCCGGTCCCCCATTCAACTCCTTTCGCTCCGCCCTCCCACTAAGTTACCATCAATGAATGAATGAAGATATGATTTACAATTTTAAAAATAAGAATTATTCCCCTTTTACGAGAAACGAAACAAGAATTATACGAACTTGGGAAACCTAAAATCGATAAACAAGCGAGAGAAATTAAATAAACCAACAAACGCTATCTACAACAAACAAAAATTTGTTGACGAGTACTGACTGTATAGCGGAGCAGTTCAACCATCCTCAAGACCTCAACCAATAACTTAATTCTAGATTAACCTTGGCGAATGTAGTGCAAAAAATAATTACAATTTTTAATAGGCGAAAAGGCAAGTGTTTACCGCTCTAGTCTGTAACGACAGCACCACAGTAATTATATATATATATATATATATATATATATATATATATATGCTACTTACAATTGCTGAGTATATATCCATGTCTTCAACGTTAATGATTTATATCCATATAATAAATTCAATGCTAGAATATTTTGGAGAATGGTAACTAAAGTACACTCAATAAAAAGGAAAAAATCGGTCCTTTTCCCAATGATTACAAAGTATCTTCTGAGTTTGAATGGTCCTATCGACCAGCGTGGAAAGGACTCAACCCTCCGTTCAGATTCAAAGACAGACTAACATCTTTTCCAAGATTCTGAAATAGTCCTTATTTGAAATGAAAATATTTAGTGGGCGGAGTTAACAATGAAGGAGAATTTTCAGGGGTTATTGTCCCCCAAACTCCCCCCCCCCCCAATATTTCCCTTAAACTATAAGAACTACTATGGTCTTGCAGGGCAAAAAAAAAAAAATATATATATATAATATATAAAAGGTTCTGGCAGAACCCTAAATTTGCTGTACAACAGGTCTTTTAGATTCTTACATAAATTACCCCCGAGATGCTCAGCTTCGCAAATGTTTGCTACCCGCAATGTCCCGAGCTTGCCGGAGGTAACAAGACGTGCTCAACACAGTCTAATGCAAAGAATTAAAAAATCAACCAACCCGATCATCCACCAAGCTATCCACGAGTCCTGCCATTTATCCTCTAAGTCTAAGCTATGGACGTCTTGGTACGAAAACACGTCTGTCTGTAGCTCCACTTAACTTCGACAGTGCAGTATTATTTCTAATTAATTGTGTATATTTCTATCCTTAGTATATGAACTGTCATTGTATTAATAATATTTGTCATATGGACTATAGTCTGCCAATAAACATTTTCATTTAATCTACACTCGCTTTAAGGAAAAAGAGCCTGACCACAGTACATCAGAAATTGAGAAGTAATAATGGTGCCTTTTATCTTTTATATCCATACGTAAAATTGGCTATGTTTATGAAAACTTCTACAGAAATAAGACATTTATGTAATATTAACATTCTAATAACTCTAAGGACTGTCCATCAACTAACATTTAGAAAAATATCAGTGTGTGTGTAAAAGATATACTGTATATAATGACAAAAAGATAGTAGTGGTAAAGGTCTTGGGGGGAGGGTAAGGGGCAGTAAACTGCTCTCCACCCCCCGAAAATAACACCGAGTATACACAAAGTTTCTCGGGGATGTTGGTCTGAAAATTCTTTACCCCCCCCAACCACGAGGAGGGACGGATAGGAGCAGGGTGTAGAGAGAGGTTGTACGGGAAAATAGGCTGTACATCATCCACAGATATGGAGGGTTGAATTTATTTAGCAATCTCAATTTTACATTCCTTCGTGCTAAAACCCAAATATTAATACAGTCGTTATATATTTTCTAAAAATAATCATTAAGTTTGCTTATAATAAATCCTAATATAGTCCCGTTCCTCATCAATGATGCGATTTCAATTTAAAGGAAACAGAACTGCTACGAAATTACTTAAAACATTACATTTTGTGATTATCTCTAATACCTTCAACATAATATTCAAATACTATGTGTATATATAATATGTTACACACACCGTGCATGGAACTTATTCCACACACGGTCTATGTGTAACAAAAGTTTCTCAGGGGACCATTCTGAGTTGTATAAAAAAAAAAAAAAAAAAAAATTCCAAGGCCTTTCGTGTATTCAACAGTACACCTCGTCAGGGGAATGAAGGGAAAAACAAGAAGCCAAAATTATATGTATTTTTGGCTTCTTTCTTCTCCCTTCGTTCCCTGATGAAGGAGTACTGCTGAATAGGTATTGGAATAGCTTTATTTTTCTTGAGGATCTACATTAATTATTATTATTATTATTATAGTTACTACAGTGTGTTTATAAATTAAAGCGAATGGAGAGAGAAATCCGATTTGAATTATATTAACGCGAGTGAATATGGACGAGTAATATTTATTACACGTACTTTATAACTACTGCATATTCGGATAGTAAAGTTGGACCTTTTTGGTTTGGTGAACTGCTACAGATTTTTACAAACTTCACAAATCAATTATTTACACATTTTATCCTAAGTTTCGTAAAAATCCGTAGTAGTCCCGCCAAACCAAGAAGACCCCATTTTTAATAATTAATAAAACAAATCTAATTTCATAAAAAAATGGTCTTCATTTATAATTTTTATATTGTAATGAAATTATAGCCCAGTTAGATTACATTATCATCACAACCGACATTTTACATATGCCTAAACCACGCAAATATACATACAACCCACTATAGCAACAACAACAACAACAACAAACAAAAAACAACCTTTCTATTGGTTTCCACGAATAACTATAGTCAAGTTCGTCTTAAACTAATGATAACAAACAATATGTTTACTAATGCCGAGTTCTGCGCATGCGAAGACTATAATTTTAAGTTTTTAGGACTTTTTTCTCGCCATTCCCTTCCTGAAAGATGGACCTTTCTAAAAGATGGAATACATTATTATGTTTGAGTGCGAGTAGCAGTGAAAATTTACTACAATTCAATAGTAGTATAATAGTGGGAGATATAAATAAAGAGGAGGGGAAGGGAAGCGAGTAGAGGAGGAGGAGGAGGAGGAGGTTGGGGGTAGAAGAAGAGTTTTTCAGACGTAATGAAAGGTTGGCGAGACTGCAGCCACTGCCAGAACGACACTCTGTCTTCACTGGCACCAGTGAGCTATATTGCACCATATATAATTAATAATGTAAATAAACAACGCCAGTTTGCGTTTCCTAACTCTATTATCCGTTTTACTGGTACGGACGTAAGCTTTTATAGGATTAAGAGGGGATAATAATGTAAAATATTAAGCTTTTCTATTTGCGGTTTTTTATTGCGAATCCACCATACTTTGCTTATTTTTGATAAATTTACGCAGTATCTTAGGTAAATAATTCTTTCACACATTAATATCGAAGGCACAAATAATTTATCACTTACTAGAAGGAGAAGCAGACTGTAGTTACATATAAATTAAGGAAAATGTTCATGCCGGGTGGTACTACTTTTTGTCTCGTAGGCGAGTTAAATTATGTCTGCAGAATGTGTAAAATACCTTTGCGTTCCATTTCATAACATATTTAATCTCAAAAAAACCCGAGTCCTGCCCTCTTAATTACAATTACTTTTCTAAACTAGTAAACTTAATGTTAGAAATAGTTGAAATTCAAATCACTCGATTATTACAATGGAATTACTATCATCAAAGCCACGTCGCAGACGATTGCGCAATTTGCCTCTCAGAGAAGACAGGAAGAGGTACCGCCCATGAAGAGCCTGGTTCCTAACACTTGACATTTCATGCATATCAGCTTCCAATGTCTCCTCGTAGTTTTTTCGTTTTTAAATTTGTTTTTAAATGAAAACCTTTTGATAACAAAAGAAAAATTAAAAAAATGCTTATGAATTTTACTCGTGATTTAAAAATTAAAAAATAACTACGGCACAAATTTCCTAGTTTCATTAAAAGTGGTTATATATATATATACACCATTCCCTAGTTAGAAATATAGGCCTACTTCCAAACGAAGAAAGCCTACGATGCTAGGATAATGCAAATCTTATGCAGAAGTACTAAAAATAAACTTACCTTGATCTAGTATAAAAATAGCAGTCTTGCCCCCCCCCCAAAAAAAAAAGAACAACCCCACAGTAAAACAATATTTGTGAAATTTTTAAACTATATTGGGATTAACAATAGTTTAGCAGTATCTTTCATTACTGGATTGAATTACAACTGGTACAGTTATTTACTATGCTATACCTTTCGCGCCAAATTCTAGAAGCAGTCTGATTCCGCGCCAGAAAATGTGAGTTAAAGAACCCACAGTCAGGATATTTCCCGCCAAATCTCCAATAGCATTGTCAGTTTCCCGCCAAAACCTGATGTATATAGACACTTCGTTCGAACGCCTACGCACGAATTCATTCAGAGTTTAACCATTAAATATGTATAATACAAAAATATACGATACATAAAATTGTTTTATGTTTCGGACATGTGAAATATAATATTATCAAGTAAATAGGAACAAAATTTTATTCCCCGAATTTGTTAATATTTTATATCAATACGATATTCGAACAATTTTACATCAAACAGAGAGCGCCATCTGTTGACACGCTTTATAACTAGTACTTGTGGGTGCAATCAACTCTTATTAAATGCGCAAAAAGTATGGTCATGAAGGTCATATAATATTATATATATATATATATATATATATAATTCCAAAATCATTAAGAGAAAGAATATGAAAACAAATAGTAATTAAACAAAGTATTTTGTGAATATTTTTTAGTCATTCATTTTTAATTTACTAAAATTAAAACAAACGCAAGGTTAAAAATCGCATATCACTGCATGGAGGTAGGTATAAACTAAAATGTGTGTGTGTGTATGTGTGTTTATTAGCACAGCCCATAAAATCTTTGTTCAGAATTAATGATGGTGAAATTTCCCATGATCTAAACTCGAACTATTCATGACTCATTAGTGAAATCTGAAAACGACGAAATATGTTGGATAATGAATGAAATCAACCGAATCAAATATACTTTCATAAAGTCAACTCGGTTAGTAATAAAGCTAAGACTAGTTTAGGGCAAACTAAGCTAAGGATAGGATAGATTAATTTGGGTTAATAATTAGTGAGGTGCGCCTTCAGTGTCCGTTTCGCTTACAGGAGACGGTGTTACCCATTAAACTACGAACGATGGCGTTAAGCTGGATTAGGCTACAGGTACGAATATAAATAAGTTCGACTTTATATCAGAAAACCTGAATGAAGTATATGCTGACATCAACTGAATAGTGTTGAACCCACATAATGTATATAATATAAACATATAATAATGAAGTAATTTATTTACTTTTTTTTTTTTTTTTGCAATTCTGTTTGTTTCATATAATTTTACATTATTATTATTATTAGATTTATACAAATTTAAACAACACGTTTCTTCTCTTGGCTACATTTAATAGGGTCCCGGTTTACCATATTTTAAGAGTTATTAATTATATGTGAAAGTATAAGGTGTGTATTATATTATTTAGTATTCATTTACTCTGTTAAAAAGTGGTTTCAAAATAAGCCTATAGGCTATATAGGACGTAGATCCGCCCCCGTCGCGGTTTTCCAAGAAAAAATCTGGACACCCTAGGCTACAAAGTCAACGTGTCGATCTTTCTCACTGTGGTGGTTACATGAAAGGGAGGACGTATATAAGGAGTACCAAAAGGAAGTCATATTGATTCAGGAGAGTGTCGAATAAAACCTAACCTAACATCCAAAAAAAAAAAAAAAAAAATTGTGAATCTTGAACCCAGCGCATTCGCAGTGGTTTCGTGTAACGATCTCTTATCACATGGAAGTCAGGCTTGAAGCCCTTTCTCTACAGAGCTGGCTTGATGGAAGAGAGAGTTGCTTTCCCGCGATCTACATCTCTCAATCTTACAGATAGCCAGACATACACGGTTCATTGCGTGGGATTCTCCTGAGCTAAGTGTTGAGTTTCCTCTTGAAAACGTCCACATTTACGCGACTAATATAATTTCTTTTGGTAAGTGATTAAATAATTTTGGTCCTTTAACTGCAAAACTATTCTCCCGCAGTGTTGAAACTGTTCCTTGTCTGGTTTTTAATTTGGGAATGTTGCAGAGCCTGTCTTGTCCGTTTCCCATTGATGCTTAGAGGGTTATAGGATTTGTCTCGAGATTACACACAAACACACACACACACACACACACACACACTCTTCTCAGCTATTTTCAAAATGTAGATGATGATGCATCTCTTCTTTTCAAGGGGTCAAGTTCAGTTCACGTAATCTCTCCCAATAATTCAAGACTCTTAGGCAGTGGTGTAGTGCTAAATAAAGAAGTGAGGGAATACATTTTGAAAGTGTTACTCAGATGCGGGGGACAATGGCGAGCGCGGCGAGCCCATACAGCTGGGGGTCCGGGGGCACTGTAAGCCCCCCGGGAAATCTTTTGAAATCTGACCAATTTCAGGGATATTAGGATATATTCAAAGGTTGAAGATGCAGTATTTCCAGTGTCATTAGATATATGACATCCAGTACGATCAATAAAAATAGCTAACAACTGGAATGATTAACTAAAAAAAATTAACAACTGGTACGCTGTGGTGACTGTTTCATCAGATCTTTATAGGCTAGCATTGCCTCAGTCGAAGCTAAAAGAAATGAAACAGTTAATGATTCTTTCTCATATTTCTTCTAGGGGTGGGAATTAAAATTTCATGACGTTAGAGATTTGTAAGTTCGGATTTATTTGAAATAGTGAGGGAACGCCGTTCCGTCTACCAAAAAAAGTAAGGGAACGCCGTTCCCACAGCACTACACCACTGCTCTTAGGTCATAGTTTTGCTGTAAAATTTCTATATTCCTTCCAACTAATTTCTCTTTAATAAAGAGGACGTAAAAGCTGAGCAATTTTACAGTTCTGGTATTATTAAGATTTTCAGCAAAGGAGCCATTAATTTGGTTTCCTTCTTTTAGACGTTCCTAATATCCGTCATATTCCTTTGGCTTTATACGCTGTTACAGTATCTTATTACGCATCTCAAATTTCGCAACGGCTCTCATTATGAGTCCCAAATTCTTTGATTTTAATTTTCTGGCCGTTTGAGTTACACGGTAGTATATGGCTCATCATTTTTAGTTTCTCATTTTATTTGTACCTTAAAAGTAGGCTGACCATATTTCCTTGAGACAAAAACGGGACATTGGGATGGCACAAAAGGGACGGGGGTTATGTAATATTCTGTTTTCATGAAAAAGTAAGTACATGAACGGGACAAAATTGACATATTTATTAAAACGACGGGATGGCCAGGAAATATAAAAACAACGGTACTGTCCCGTTCAAAACGGTACGTATGGTCAGCCTACTTAAAAGTGAACTGAAAAACTTTGGTATTTTCATATTGCTGTCTTCTGACCACCTCTATATATTGCGTATATTTGCTCGCGTGTATCTGCGTTTTTTATCTATCTGCTTAATTTTGCCTCATTCGGAATGGATGTTACCATACTATTGCCGATATCGCTTTGTTATCTATATCATGCTGTACCTTTATTATGAATAACAATGAAACAAACACTCTTCTTTGTAGTAATACTGAGCTACTGACCTCGGTTCTGAAGATGACTGTATTCTTTGGAGTTGTATAACAACAACAACAACTTCCTTTCATTTTTTTTGCGTAAAGTAGTTACATACCCATTTTCAACTTTTCTACAGGGTGATTCAATTAAACGCAACTCGGTACAACACTAATATTCTCTGGTTGCATTTTAATTGGATCACCCCTATATTAATTATTCCCATATATTTCAGTTTCACAATTATCAAAAGCCTTGGCAATTTTTTTTAATATATATATATATATATATATATATATATATATATATTATATATATATATATATATATATAATATATATCGCAGTTAGCAAGTGTTCTACAGGTTGGGAGAGGAAAGATCTTCTCAATATGAATCCAATGTTGGTTCTCGCTGAATCGTTCTTGAAGCCTCCAAAAATAATTGAGATATTTCCCTAATTATTCTTTCAAATATTTTGGTACGATAAGATGCCAGTGACATTGGTTTATTTATAAGTGTGTGCTTGATATTTGTTCCCCCTTTTTCTTTATATCGGAACATTGTTCGTTCTTTTCAGGATGTCCGATATTTTTCCTTCCTTTAAAGTTCTTCATAGTAAATACAGAAACGTAGTTATCTCATCCTGACATATCTTTAATGACATTTTTAATAGTGTAGCGTTCCATTTGTCCTTACTTGCCCCCCTCCCCCCCCGGAGTTTAATTTGGCCAATAGCTCGGATAACATCGCCCGGCGTAAAATCGAACAAAGCCTGTAATATTCTCTTCTTATTGTATACTCTTTATATTTCAGATTTCAGATATTTCGTACAATATTTCATATAATATTTCAAGTGATATTATCCCTTAATGTATTATCATTTTTTCAGAGAGGTTCCTATATACTGTTTTTACAAAAAAAAAGTTCTTAATTTGGACGAAACAACAACTTTTTGAGGGTGTATTTCTAAGGGAAGATCTTCCTTCTTTTGAGTATCAAAATTTCTTTTCGGAGGGTAGAATAACTTCTTTTAATGATACAAAACAACAACTTTTGGTAGAAAAAATGGTCTTCTGTGTTTTGAGCGAATCGAGAAAATAGAATATAATATTTCTATTTAAAGAAGGTTGCAAGAAGTTGTTTTGTGCGTAATAATTTTTCTTTTGCTCGCAATTCTAAAATATTCTCTCCATAATCTCTTCTATACCACCACCTTCTCCCTTCGTTTTCTCTGAACATTTTCTGTCGTGATCTGTAACATCTTTTCAATTTTTCCCATGACCACATTCTTGGTGTTATTTTTGCATTTCTTTAGTTTCGTAACTATTTGGTATTTTCTCTACGCAAAAGTGTTCGTTTTTTAACTTCGTATTTGTTTCCTCTTTTTATTTTCGGTGCATAACTTCGAAATTTCCATCTTTTTCTCTACCAAGGAGTACAGAATTGATATCTTTTTCTTATTCTTAAAAGTGGGTTCCCAGTCTATAGCTGACACGTCTGATTTTATACTCTCCTAGTCTAGTCCGTGGTCCTTTTTTTTTAATACTCTTCCAGCCAGTCCGTGGTCCTTTTTTTTTAATACTCTTCCAGCCAGTCCGTGGTCCTTTTTTTTAATACTCTTCCAGCCAGTCCGTGGTCCTTTTTTTTTAATACTCTTCCAGCCAGTCCGTGGTCCTTTTTTTTAATACTCTTCCAGCCAGTCCGTGGTCCTTTTTTTTAATACTCTTCCAGCCAGTCCGTGGTCCTTTTTTTTAATACTCTTCCAGCCAGTCCGTGGTCCTTTTTTTTAATACTCTTCCAGCCAGTCCGTGGTCCTTTTTTTTAATACTCTTCCAGCCAGTCCGTGGTCCTTTTTTTTAATACTCTTCCAGCCAGTCCGTGGTCCTTTTTTTTAATACTCTTCCAGCCAGTCCGTGGTCCTTTTTTTTAATACTCTTCCAGCCAGTCCGTGGTCCTTTTTTTTAATACTCTTCCAGCCAGTCCGTGGTCCTTTTTTTTAATACTCTTCCAGCCAGTCCGTGGTCCTTTTTTTTAATACTCTTCCAGCCGGTCCGTGGTCCTTTTTTTTAATACTCTTCCAGCCGGTCCGTGGTCCTTTTTTTTAATACTCTTCCAGCCGGTCCGTGGTCCTTTTTTTTAATACTCTTCCAGCCAGTCCGTGGTCCTTTTTTTAATACTCTTCCAGCCAGTCCGTGGTCCTTTTTTTAATACTCTTCCAGCCAGTCCGTGGTCCTTTTTTTAATACTCTTCCAGCCAGTCCGTGGTCCTTTTTTTAATACTCTTCCAGCCAGTCCGTGGTCCTTTTTTTTAATACTCTTCCAGCCAGTCCGTGGTCCTTTTTTTTAATACTCTTCCAGCCAGTCCGTGGTCCTTTTTTTTAATACTCTTCCAGCCAGTCCGTGGTCCTTTTTTTTAATACTCTTCCAGCCAGTCCGTGGTCCTTTTTTTTAATACTCTTCCAGCCAGTCCGTGGTCCTTTTTTTTAATACTCTTCCAGCCAGTCCGTGGTCCTTTTTTTTAATACTCTTCCAGCCAGTCCGTGGTCCTTTTTTTTAATACTCTTCCAGCCAGTCCGTGGTCCTTTTTTTTAATACTCTTCCAGCCAGTCCGTGGTCCTTTTTTTTAATACTCTTCCAGCCAGTCCGTGGTCCTTTTTTTTAATACTCTTCCAGCCAGTCCGTGGTCCTTTTTTTTAATACTCTTCCAGCCAGTCCGTGGTCCTTTTTTTTAATACTCTTCCAGCCAGTCCGTGGTCCTTTTTTTTAATACTCTTCCAGCCAGTCCGTGGTCCTTTTTTTTAATACTCTTCCAGCCAGTCCGTGGTCCTTTTTTTTAATACTCTTCCAGCCAGTCCGTGGTCCTTTTTTTTAATACTCTTCCAGCCAGTCCGTGGTCCTTTTTTTTAATACTCTTCCAGCCAGTCCGTGGTCCTTTTTTTTAATACTCTTCCAGCCAGTCCGTGGTCCTTTTTTTTAATACTCTTCCAGCCAGTCCGTGGTCCTTTTTTTTAATACTCTTCCAGCCAGTCCGTGGTCCTTTTTTTAATACTCTTCCAGCCAGTCCGTGGTCCTTTTTTTAATACTCTTCCAGCCAGTCCGTGGTCCTTTTTTTTAATACTCTTCCAGCCAGTCCGTGGTCCTTTTTTTTAATACTCTTCCAGCCAGTCCGTGGTCCTTTTTTTTTAATACTCTTCCAGCCAGTCCGTGGTCCTTTTTTTTTAATACTCTTCCAGCCAGTCCGTGGTCCTTTTTTTTTAATACTCTTCCAGCCAGTCCGTGGTCCTTTTTTTTAATACTCTTCCAGCCAGTCCGTGGTCCTTTTTTTTAATACTCTTCCAGCCAGTCCGTGGTCCTTTTTTTTAATACTCTTCCAGCCAGTCCGTGGTCCTTTTTTTTAATACTCTTCCAGCCAGTCCGTGGTCCTTTTTTTTAATACTCTTCCAGCCAGTCCGTGGTCCTTTTTTTTTAATACTCTTCCAGCCAGTCCGTGGTCCTTTTTTTTAATACTCTTCCAGCCAGTCCGTGGTCCTTTTTTTTTAATACTCTTCCAGCCAGTCCGTGGTCCTTTTTTTTTAATACTCTTCCAGCCAGTCCGTGGTCCTTTTTTTTAATACTCTTCCAGCCAGTCCGTGGTCCTTTTTTTTTAATACTCTTCCAGCCAGTCCGTGGTCCTTTTTTTTAATACTCTTCCAGCCAGTCCGTGGTCCTTTTTTTTAATACTCTTCCAGCCAGTCCGTGGTCCTTTTTTTTTAATACTCTTCCAGCCAGTCCGTGGTCCTTTTTTTTTAATACTCTTCCAGCCAGTCCGTGGTCCTTTTTTTTTAATACTCTTCCAGCCAGTCCGTGGTCCTTTTTTTTAATACTCTTCCAGCCAGTCCGTGGTCCTTTTTTTTTAATACTCTTCCAGCCAGTCCGTGGTCCTTTTTTTTTAATACTCTTCCAGCCAGTCCGTGGTCCTTTTTTTTTAATACTCTTCCAGTCCGTGGTCCTCTTTTTTTATACTCTTCCAGTTATAAATGAAGTATATACAGATTTACTCGTTTTATTTGATGTAATCGTCAAATGAGTTTTTATTTTATTAATGTCATGGTCCGATTGTATGATTCCAGTAACTTTTACATCCTCAAACGGCTATTACTTGATACATTGTACAGGGTGTGTAATGTGTATAAAGTAACGCGAGTAAATTACATTACATTTGGAAAACCATGAAGCCACTTGGGTCTATCGAGGTTATGCAAGTCATGAGCTATATTTTATTTTAGTAAAATTGTGCAAAATGTTAAGATCAACACAGCTGAGTAACATAAAACTATTTACAGAGCTACAAAAACAGCCCACATAACTCAAGCCAAGAATACAGACTACCCACAATCTAGAAATTATCTCGTTCATAAAAACGTCCAAACTTTTCTTAAAATTGAAGAACTACTATTTATCATAGGCTATCATATAGCAAACCATTCCAAAAATCTACTATTTTATGACTAAAGTATCTTCGTAGGACGTAGTCACGTAGATCAAGAATACAAGTCTGTTTTCTAATTTTCTTGTTATACCTTCGAGTTATTTCATCAGCCTCCAAAGTCATCTTAAATACTATTCTTTAACTCCGTTAAGAGCTTTATGGTCTAAGTTAGGCTATCCCCCCTGGATGGAATGAACTGGTGGGGTCCTAGGCTAATCAACCCAAAAACTGGGATTGCATTGAATGAACACCTAGGTCTCTCTAAATACTAAGTTAATTTAAGCTTAAGTCTTAGGAATAGAGCTATTTATACTTTAATACTCACAATAAAGTAAAATCTACAGAATTATTAATACTATAACACTGTAATAACTTGTAAAAATCTTGTACAACACCAAAGAAAGTCCTTTCACTTCCACTAGCCTAGGCTAGGGTTGTTGTGGCGCCGTGGCGGGCTCATGCCTTACCTTATTCAGTCTTATTCTGAAGTGAATTCATGATAGAAGCCTGAAGTTAGATCCCTGGTCCCCTGCATCACAGTCGTTGATGTGTCTGTATTTAGTATCCAGACAAATAACTAAGCCTTCAGCCCATGAACTACGAAATAAGGGTAGCCAAGAGTGGGCCTAACTGAGTTTTGGTCCTACAGACAGTAAATTTTAGGGTTGCCAGACGTCCTTTATTTCGATATCTTGCCCTTGTCCTTTATTGAAGCGTCAAAGGACGGCATATGTCCTTTATTTCTATTTTTATGTCTATTTCAAAATCATAAATAATAAATCCTTTAAGAAATTTATTATAATTACATAGGTATTTTTTTGCGTTTTGTTCCTTGACAGAGTAGGTAACCATTATCATTGCATCGTTAAGGCTTAATAAGTTAATAACAGTGTAGGCTCATTGATTTCTATGTAGCCGCAATAGATAATTCTGTGAGCTCTACTGCAATAAGCGGAGTGCCCCCACAAATGTGTACGACAACTTATTTTTCCATACGCTGCGTCGCTGAAAGATACAGTAGTGGTACTGCTCTCGTCTATATTCAAGAACATTTTAAATATAGTAAAAATCAAAGATGTTGAAATAAATATTTATCCTATAACATTTAAAAAATTTTTTGGGAGCATCTCCATCTCCATCTCTCTCTCTCTCTCTCCATCTCTCTCTCTCTCTATCTCTATCTCTCTCTCTCTCTCTTGGGTTATATCAGGAGGCAATTTCAGTTTCGGAACAAGGAGATTGTGCTCTCACTGTACAATTCCCTTGTTCGGCCGCACCTGGAGTATGCTGTGCAGTTCTGGTCGCCCACCCTCAGGAAAGATATTGTGAGGCTGGAGCGAGTGCAGGCGAGGGCCACAAAGTTAATCCCTTCCGTTAGGCATATGGGCTACAATCGACGGTTACGCGCCCTGAACTTGTTTTCGCTTGAAACTCGGAGGCTGCGCGGTCAACTGATCGAGGTTTTCAAGCTCTTACGCGGGTTCAACGATGTCGATTTTACAAGTATGTTTAGTTTAAATGATAACCCAACTCGCAACAATGGTTGGAAGTTGGATTTGAAACGGTTTAGGACTAGTGTGTGTGGGAATTACTTTACGTATAAGATCTGTGACACATGGAACAGGTTACCTTCGGAAGTTGTGAACAGTTCCTCTGTGGATCAGTTCAAGAAAAGGGTAGACGAAATCTTGCACACTATTTGAGTGTGTAAAGACATTTAGGACCTCAGTCTGCGGAAATTTCTTTTCCTATAAAATAGTTAATATCTGGAACCAACTTCCTCAGAGGTTGTTTCCAGTCAAAGTGTAAATGTGTTTAAAAATAGGCTAGACAAAGTACTGAATACTCTCATGTGAGCAAACTAAATATAGAGCTATTTATATATTCTCCACTTTGCTGTAAAATTTCCTTGGCTACTTTTCCAGGGGTCAAGGTATTTTCTTCAACCTTTTTCCGTACCTGCCTCTGGCAGGGAGGGAGCGGAGGGTGGGGAGAGAGCCTTCTACTTTTCTATCCAGTTTTCTACTACTGCTAGGATAGTTGAAAGAAAAATAAACTTTTACAAAATTTTCCCTGGCACCCGTTGCCATTGGTACCTCCTCGGTATGGGCCGCAAGGCCTTTTGAGGTACTTCTTTTCCTTGTAACTCACTCTCTCTCTCTCTCTCTCTCTCTATATATATATATATATATAAATTTGAGAATCTGGGAGTGGCAGCTTGAAAACGTTTTGAGTGTCCTTTAATCCGGTCATCAAAATCTGGCAACCCTAGGCCTCCTACATTACATTATATTATATTTAATTTAGAAAACATGAAACCACTGGGGCCTTTCAAGGTTATCCAATTCATGATCTATATTCTATTAAAAAAAAAAAAATTTGAACTGGTTGATTTGAATGTGATGCGCCGCGCAAGAGCCTGTATAGAGGTCGATGGTGGACATTTTCAACACCTCTTATAAACCGTACTATCGAATATACAGTAGTTATAAAGTACGTACGTATAATAAATATTACTCGTCCATGTTCAATCGCGTTAATATAATTCAAATCGGATTTCTCTCTCCATTCGCGTTACTTTATACGCACCCAGTATAAGTTTACGCAGTTATTTTTCCTGATACAGTTACTGTCTTATCTTTCGCGTTAACCTAAACGTGTGTGTTGTGTATGATTCTTCTTTTGTGCCTCTATGTCTTGGTTAATATAGGCACTTTATTTTATGAAAAGAATGTTGAAATCTCCATTAAGTATTATTTGAGAGGTGAAAATTTTAACTTCGATAGATTTCTGATCTTATTCAAGACATCACAGAACTTTTCAGCTCGGGTATTTAGAGGTCTGTACGTAACTAATAATATAATGTGTACCTTTAATATGTATCCTCACCGCCCATCAACTTTACATATAGCAATTTGATTTTCTTAATACGATTTGTGCATTATGTTTAAAACGTGTACATACTGTAGTGTATATGCCCCACATACCCATTTTCGTCTTTCTATTCTGCCCCTTCTCAAAATAGTGTAGTTGTCTATTTCGATTTCGTTTTTATCAGTACAGTTTTCACAGTTGGTTGGCAGTCTTTAAGATGTGTTCCAGTTAAGGACGTTTGTTTCTTCCATAATTCATTTCGGGTAAAAGTCTTAATTCTGGGAGTGATTTGTCCTTAGACCCTGAATGTCGGCAAGTATGATCTTCACTTGTAATTCCTTTGTATTTTGATTTGACGGTTTTAAATGTTGTTTATAGGTTTCGAAGAAGCAACTTATATCAGAAGGTATACCATGGGACTATGCATTTTCAGTGCAAATATATATATTTTTTTTTGCACCAGGGTGCTATGCATTTTCAATATATATATTTGCATAGTCCCATGGTGCCTGACTTTTGGGCCACCCTGTATGAAAGCCGCCTTTGAGAATTCGAGGAAGAAAAGGGGCCCAGCTTCCCTCCATTAGCATTGGTGTGCTTTGACATTTCTAACGCCATTTTAGTGTGCCGTCGAGTGAAAAAGGTTGAGAAACACTGATCAAAAAGGAAGGTGTTATCTCGGGCCTATTTCTTAAGAGTATATGGGACACACGATCTTGCATTCTTTGATCAAGAGTTGTTATACATTTTCCCGTAACACCAAAACGCTGGATCTGTTGACCGTTCCTCGCGTTCAGACGATGTAGCGACCAGTGGTTCCGATTCCATGTTAAGTTGTAGGTTCCATCCGTCATGGGATCCCTCTGGCTGTAGAATTTAAATCATGCAATAAACAACATTATAGTCAATACGACTCTTCTTCCATTATTTGATCTACGCATTCTCCGTAACATTCTTTCGATGAACATGAAAAGAAGAAGACAAATAAACAATAAGTTCTTCAAAAGGTGATGACGAGCTAGCATCTGAAAACGTAAAAATGATGTGTTTCTTCCAATATTTTTATAGGAAGTCGAAATAAATGAAATTTTGGACAGCAACCGATCCCGGATGCATGCGGAAGTCTTCAGCAAAAAGGTTAAATTTAACCTTTATGCGGAAGTCTTCAGCAAAAAGGTTAAATTTAACCTTTTCAAGTTATAAAACTTACACGAAAAATCTGTCCACATTAACAATTCCGAGAGGGATTTGAACATTTTGTTTCTGTCTTCGGATAAGTTCGAAGCGAAACTGATTTTGGCATTAATATCTTAAAACTTGTCTATTGCTTTATAATATTCTTTTCGGTTCCATCTCGCTATAACATAATTTTGCATTAATTCACACTGGCTCGTTTTCCTTTAACCTAATTTGGTACCGTTCCCTTAACCCTCCCCGAAGGGACATTTTTCCACGCTTTTGACATGACCTTAATTCCACAGGCATTCCAGCGAAGGCAGATTCTTCGTGCAACATTATAATTATTTGGTTCATTTGCTCACTAGAAAGCTTTCTCCGTCTGTCAAAGGCTCGATCGCCCTCCCTAATAATGATGGCAGTCCGATACCCATACCCAACGCCCCAAAATGACCTTGCATGCTATAGTCGGCCTTTTTCCTCCCTTCTTATAGGAGTATATATTTTTACTCGCTCCCATTCGACTGTTCTTATCCTCCTCTTTTCCATCATCTTTCACATTTGCATCTTCGTCTACGGATCTTTTGCGTATGTAATTTTTTGGCTAATTCTTCATTTCCCGTTTAAGCGTTATCATCATTATTTCATCTTGAAAAATGTGTTCATTTACCCGGTTCCTCGCATACCCACACTCACGACGCACGTCATGCAGATACTATCATCTCTGCGTGGCAATACACGAATTTGAAGAGAAACTTTAATTTCAAACGGAACTTTAGTTCGCGCGAAAATTATCCAATTTTTTTGCTACTCAATGACCTGCCCACAATTTGGCATGATAAACGAATACTCAGTCACATCCAAATTAAAGCAAACGTACGAGTAAAGGATATGTTGTCATAACTAAAAACTTAAATTAATGCAACAGGAAAGGGTAAGAGGATGTATTGACTAATCAGAGCCTGGAGGCATGAGAGAATGTAGCCTAAACACACAACAGTAAACATTAAGAATTTAGAGAAACTTTAAAACGGAAAATATTTCACGGCAATAAAATTTCAAACCATTTTTTTCAAATCTAGTAACTCTCTCAATTCGGATTTGAATCCAACCAAAAGAATTCTCGATTCCAAATTCACTATACCCATTGAATCAAATTTCGAAATGCCCATATATATATATATATAAGTTATATATATATATATTTGTTTAATCATCGATGCATTCATATTTTAAGTGGAAGTATAGAGAGTTAAACATCTTTTTTACACAGAGCGCCCTTCCGCCCATACACCCATTTCAAGGTACGAGCAGCTCGCAGCAGCAGTGCCAAGTAGTTAGTGGGGGGGGGGGGGATCAAAATACTGACGAGGCTTTCGTACGTGGTTCATCACCACTGAAAGCAACAATACTTAAACCTCAACCAGAAATTTGAGAGTCTATTTTTCAAGGCACATAACATGTCGGTTTAACGTGTTACAACTCATAATGGTACCCTTTTTTAACACATTAAACGGACATGTTATGCGCCTTGAAAAATAGACGCTCAAATTTTCCGGTTGAAGTTTAAGTTTGGGTTTTTGGCTAAAAATACAATAGTAGTTACCCCTTTTTCTTTGATGTATTCAATCCGACGTGAATGCAACGGGTTTCTTGCGTATGTTGGGGATTCTGAATGTAGTACGATAGGGGGCTTTAAACCCTAGATCCTGTCCCAAAGCTGGATCCTATCTGCTTCGCCGATAGCTGGTGAGGGAAGCTATATTTTGGCGCCTCTTTGCTAGTGACCCGTTGCCTACGATGGGCTTCCATCATGAAAAAGAAAAAGTATAATATTTGTCATTTACCATTACTTATTCGGACTACAGTGGATTAGATTTAATTTTCCCAGAAGAGTTCCTTGTTCCATGCACGATATATATATATATATATTTTTTTTTTGTATTGGGGCGTTTACCGCCACTTCCCGCTATATGGTAGCGGATATCATGGCGAGGCGGAATACGAGAAAGAGAAACGGAGACGGAGAAAAGGCACTAGAAAAGGGAGAACAGCGGACTACAGGTGAGAAGTCACCTAAAGCTCAGATAGGATGCGAGATTGGGAGAGGAAGAGGAAAAGACGGTCAAGCGAGAAGAGAGGGCTCTCAGCGAGCATAAGGCGTAAACGTTCGGGGAGGGGGAAAATCAGAAAGGAACGGGAAGGCGCGACGACGTACTGACGACAGGGTGGGGCATTCCACAAGGATGTGAGAGACGGTGAGGGGCGACTGGCAGGAGGCGCAACGAGGAGCCTCCTGCCGGAACATAAGATAGCCGTGCGTGAGGCGCGTATGGCCGATGCGAAGCCGCGCAAAGGACGACCTCTTTGTGTCTGGAGCGGTGGAAAGAGGACACCCAATATGACAGACGGGGGCGGATGGACCAGAGTTTATTTCCGGTGGCATCGTCCCAGGACTGTTGCCACATGCGGTAGTAAAAGGAACGAAAAGACCTGCACATAGTCTGAGAAGGGGAGCGGGCGGGGGAGGGGAGGCAGCGAGGCGGCGGACCGGCTATGCGGTCCGCCGCCTCATTACCGGAAAACCAACATGGGCGGGAACCAGCAGAAGGTGACCCGGATCCGTGAACGGTGTGCAGGACATGGTACTCCTGTTGAATAAGGCGTACGAGGGGGTCCGGGGAGAATCATAGCGCTCGACGCGCCTGAAGGGCGCTCAGCGAGTCCGAAAAAATGGTACAGGAGGACCGCGAACAACAACCCGATACCAGACGGAGGGCTTCCAGAAGGGCAAAGAGCTCCGCGGAAAAGATGGAGGCCTGAACCGGCAGGGGGATACCCCGGGAAGTAGGTGACAATGACGGAGAGAAGACGGCGGCCGCGACACCGCAGGGGAGCGCGAGCCGTCGGTGTAGACGGGAACGTCGTCCGAATGGACGGGAAGATGGGCCAGAAAAGAAGACCGGAGGACGGCAGAGAAGAGACTCCTTACGCAGGCCACGGAGTGCCTGGCAACGGCAGATCGGGGTGGTCCGCCAGGGGGGCGACAGATCGAAGGAGAACGGCAGAATAGAGGGTGGGGGGATCCCCAGGGACGAGAAAATCTCGGCCAGAGAGGCAGCGAAATGCCACGTGTCAGGCCGGGTAGCGCCTGGGAGATCGCGGAGAAGAGTAGGGACATCGGAAGGCGGCAGATGCGAAGGTAACACTTCGCCATGAGAAGGCCCCGGCGAAGGGGCAGGGGGGGGTGTCCACAGTCCACCTGAAGACTAGCGACAGGGGACGAGCGGAAGGCACCCGACGCCAGGCGAAGGCCACGGTGGAGAAGAGGATCCAGCATACGGAGTGCCGGAGAGGAGGCGGAGCTGTAGACCACACAGCCGTAGTCGACACGGGATTGCACCAGGGAGGTGTACAGGCGCAGCAGAGTACGCCTGTCCGCCCCCAGGTCGTGTGGGACAGATGACCCAAAAGGGAGGGGTGCGGCGAGATGTTTGCCGCAACCGCCTAGGTGTGGAACCCAACCGAAAAATCCGTCGAGGGTCATACCCAGGAATCTAACGGATGGGACGAGGGGAAGAGGAGTGCGGCAAGGGTAAGGGCGAAGGTATGCGACAGACGGAGGCGCCGAGGACGGAAAAGCATACTGGAAGACTTAGAGGGTGAGAAAGCATAGCCAACCGAGGACGCCCAGCGAACCACCGCGTTGATGGCTAGCTGGAGCCGACGTCAGCCAAAGACGGGAGGCGGCCAGAGCAATAGATAGCCAGGTCATCGGCATAGAGGGAGCTACGAACGGATGTAGGCAGGACCGTAGCGACTGTGTTCATCACGAGTGAGAAACACAAGACGCTAAGGACACTACCCTGAGGGACCCTCCTCCAACGGAAAGCGGTCAGAGAGGGCAGAACCGATGCGGACGCGGAAAGAACGGGCGGACAAGAAGTTATAAATAAAGGAAGGGAGAAAGCCTACGAAACCCAGGGAGCGTAAGCAGTCGAAGACCGCGCTCCGCCGGGTAGTATCGTAGGCCTTCTGGAGGTCGAAAAAGACGGCGAGTACAAATTGACGCCGGGAGAAAGCCTCCTGCACGTCATGGCTAAGGAGAAGGAGGGGGTCGGTGGTAGACCGGAAGCGCCGGAAACCAGCCTGGGTAGCAGGGTACTGGTCACTCGCCTCCAAGGTAAAGGACAGCCGCGAGGCGACCATCGCCTCCATCACCTTGCAGGCACAGCATGTTAGGGAAATGGGGCGATAGTTCGACGGGAGTGAGGGGTCTTTATCGGGCTTCGGGATGGGGACGACGATGGACTCACGCCATCGGTCCGGAAATGAACCTCCAACCAAATCCGGTTATAGAGGTCCAGTAGAAAGCTGAGAGCAGAGGGGTGGAAATGCGTAACAAGTCATAGGGGATATATCGGGCCGGGGCGGAGGAGCGTCGGGGGCGGAGGGCCTCCCGAAGCTCTGTCATGTGGAAGAGGTGATTATAGGGGTCATCCCTATGAGGTGGAAATTCCGGTGGGTCGCGGCGGGAGTGGGGGGAATCGGAACTGGAGATGGCTGCAAAGTGCGCCGCGAGTGCGTTCGCGACGGCCTCCGGATCGGACACGAACTCGTCGTCCCCGACCCGAAGCACCGGGGGTCGAGGGGGGACACGGGTCCCCTCAAAGCTACGTACCTTGCGCCAAACAATCGAGGGGGCAGTCGAGGAGGAGATCCCGGACACGTAACTCCGCCAGGAGGTACGCCGGGCCAGTTTCAGGACCCGACGGGCCACTGCCTTCAGGCGCTGAAATTCTATCTTGTGCTCCAGCTGGCGGGCCGGTAGAAGCGGCGGCCGGCACGGCGCCGCTCCTGAACGGCATGGGAGCACTCTGGGGTCCACCATGGGACGCTTCGCGGCCTGGGGAGCCAGAGGTACGGGGGATGCAACTGGCGGCAGCCGAGAGGATCTTACTCTCGAGGAAGGCGAGGGCCTCATTGACGGAGGGAAAGGCAGGAATTGATGGCGAGATCGCCGTGCCCCTCGCGTATGAGGCCCAGTCTGCTCGGGCGAACAGCCAGCGCGGGCGGACAGAGGTGGGGGGGAGGAGACGGGTCGGGGTAAGACACACTGGGAAATGGTCACTGCCGGAAGAATCCGGCAGGACCTCCAGGTGAACTCCGTCACGATTTCGAGGGAAACCAGGGAAAGGTCGATAACAGGTGAAACTGTCATGGGCCGAGTGAAGGCAGGTTGGGGAGCCATCGTTCAGAAAGGTGAACTCGAGCTCGTCCATAAGGGAGAGAAGGGTCCCGGAGAGAAAGGTGGAGCAAACGTCCCCCCAGGCCGGGTCCCGACTGTTGAAGTCCCCGAGAATCAGAAAAGGGCGGGGAAGCTGGAGAATTAGGTCACGGAGAGAATCGGGTGGAGGCGTACGTTAGGGGAGAGGTAAAGAGAGCAGACCGTGAGCTGGCGCCCCAAGGAAAGGCGCACGGCCACAGCTTGCAGGACTGTACGGAGCGGGAGGGGCGGAAAGGGACGGAGCGGTGCACGAAGACCGCGGCGCCCCCCTCCCCGCCCCATCGAGAGGGCGGGAAGGGAACCCGCAGTAACCGGACACTCGAGGGAGGGAACGGGATCCCAGAATCGTCTCCTGAAGGCAGAAACACGCCGGACACCTGGAGGCCAGGAGAGAGGAGAGACTCTCGAGGCCTACCAGGAGCCCGCGGATGTTCCACTGCAGGAGCGAGGTATAGGGAGGGGTAGGAAGGTCAGCGTAAAGGATGGTTATGGGGTGGGTGGGCCGATCGGGCGGCCCGAGATTAAAGAGGGAATCGGAAAGCCCCGGAGTTCAGCGAGGGACGCCGAACGCGGGCGAAGGCGAGGGTTACCCCGACGAGGGGGCGATGTGGAACCAGACGCCGGCAAGTCCTCCAGAAGAGGAGTCTCCCGGACGTCCGGGGGAGAGCGATGCAGAGAAGGGGATGTGAGAAGTATCCAGAATGCCCTCCATTCACCGGAGGTGCGGGGGAGGCAGGACTACGAGGGGGAGTGGAAAAATAATACCTCACCCAGAGGCATTGGCAGGTCGAGGAGAGAGATGGGGCGGGTCAAACGCGGGGGCGTGCACGTCCCACCCACGCCGACCAGGCGGGCGAGTTCCCCTCAGTGGGTCCATCGACCGGGCCGGAGAGGGGTGTATCTCAGCCCCCACCACGAGGGCCGTCGGGACCCCAGGGGGGAGCGTGCATAACGGTTGCGCAGTGGGGACGGTGAGGACACCGGAGCGGTAGGGCGAAGGGGGCGTTTGTGTTTGGGAGAGGAAGGTGATGCGAGGCTTATGGCTTCGAACCTTTCGGGGTCACCACTGGCGCGGCGCTTGCGGCCCCTACCCCTCCGTCGTGCGGCCCGCATGGGTGACGGCGGGTCACGATCCGGAATGGGGGTGGCCGAAGGCGCCGGTGGAGAGGGCGTAGAAGGGGCAGGGGGGGTTGCCGACGAAGCATCGGCGTTCGCGGAGGGAGCACGTGGGGACGCGCTGGTAGTACGGGGAGTCGCGGTAGGAGTCCGCTGGGCGGCAGAGGATGGACTAGGAGTAGCGGACACGGTGGGTGGAGGCGCGTTGGGAACCGCCGGTGAGGACGGGGTCCGGGAACGGAGAGCTCGGCGTACGAGGCACCACGCCGGGCCTCGCAGCCACGCAATCGCTCCCGCGCCTCCCGAGCGCTGAGAAACTCTGATGAACAGAGGGCCCGAACCTCCCTTTCAAAGAGGAAGGGACGGGCAAGAGCGGGATGAAGCAGGGTGTGGTCCATGGCAGTTGGTGCAGGAAGGCGGAGCAGTACAGGGCAAGGGGTGGGGAGGGCCGCCGCAGCGGACACACAACGGGGCCGGCTGACGGCAGGAGCTGCTCACGTGGCCCAAACCTATTACACTGAAAACAGCGCGTAGGATCTGGCACGTATGGTCGTACTGAGAATTCGCACGCTCGTCTCTCACCAAAGCCCCAGAATACCGAAACGGGGGGCACCAGTGAGTCGAAAGTGAGGAGCAGGCGAGGAGAAGGGGCGGTTGGGGACCGCGATCTGTCGGGAAGCGGTACACCCTCACAACACCCTGGGAGGCGAGGTCAATCTGGAGGTCTTCCACCGGGATGGGTAGAAGACGAGCAGCGTAAATTGTGCCCTGGCACTGATTGAGGCGGGGGTGGGAGTCACCGTGATCCCGCAGCCCAGGACATCGGGGATAGCGAGCAGAGAGGAGGTTTCGGCAGAGGAACGCGACCTTATCAAAATGGAGCCATCCCTCTGAGGCCGAAGGTCAAAACGCGCCGTCCCCGTCTTCCATGGATCGCTCGAAAGAGGCGTTCGTGGTTAGTGGGGAGGGGCTTGGAGGAGGAGGGGCGGAGGACGAGGAACTTGTCCATCGTCCTAAGGCCGAGTGAAGCCGTCTGCCAAACACCACCAGAACTTCGAGGGGGCGAGAAGACGAGAAAGGCGGACGGCGACGTCGGGTCCCACGTCCCCCAGGGGCCGAGGGGGCCGGGGGCGATGAGGCCCGACCGGAGTGGGAGGCGACCGGGGCCGCGGCCTCCCACCTGAGGGCGAAAAAAGCAGGTGGGTCCCTATCGGGACGTGGAATATGGGGGATCCAGGGGTCGGGGGGTCCACTGCAGGTCCATCCGCTACTGGCGGGGGTCGGGCAGCGGCACCACGAGCCTGGGGAAGAGAGGGAGAGGTGGTGTCGGCAAGAAGAGCAGACGGGGTGGGCGAGGGCTGCCGACTTCCCTTACCAGACCCACGGTCCAAAGAGGTAGTCAGAGGGAGGTCAGATGCACAAGCCGGGTCGTCAACGAGGTCCATTAGATTTGTAAGTGTTTCCATAGAAAATTTTTATTGTTGTTTCGCGCCCGGGGCCGCGGGGAACCGATTACCCGGGGCCCAAGGGGACAAGCGCACGCCGGCGGGGGTGGGTGCCTCGTCCCATGTAGGTACCCCGTTTCAAAAGGGGCCCTTGCAGCGTCGAAAGTTCTCCCCGCCGGCAGCAAAGACCAAGGCCCCCCAGGGTCCCAGGCCTGGGCACCCTACCAGCCAACTTAGTCCGGCCCCGGCCATGGGGGCGAGACCCCCAGCGACCAGCCCCGGCAGCCCACGAAGTGAACAGAGAAAGCAGAAAAAACAGAGGGGCAAGGAAGAGGGTAAAGAGGGGAAGACAGGAAAGAGGGGACTGTAGGATAGCAGGGTATGCTAAAAGTCCACTTCGCAACCGGGCGGGGACCCGGCAGGGCCCCCAGCCGCGGCTGACCCCCCTCGCCACATGGAGGCAGGAGCCCGCGGGCGATCCACCCCAGAAAGACCGCCCGCGGGGAGGGGGATATATATATATATATATATATATATATATATGTTTCATAATTTAAATATAAAATTTACGAAAGATTTTTGTTATATTTCTTTAACATTATTACACAACACCGGCAAAAAATTAAATTTTATGACCTTATATTCAAGGACACTTAATTTATGTCAGTCGCTTTCCTCAAGAAAAGAAAGTGTAGCGTCCTTTATATTAAAAAATAAAGTTTCTCAATATTTTTCCCTCTCTAAAGTCTAAAGTCTAAAGCAAAGGATAAAATCCCTCATAAAAGTACTTTAAAATAACATCCTTTGGTGGCGACATTTTTTTTTTTTTGTTTTAGTAAAACATCGATTTAAATTTTGTTATCCCCTTATGGTTATATCTTTAACCTTATTTATTAGTATGCTCTTTATATATTCGCGTAATAGTCAGATAGACGTACGAACAGACATTAATAATAGATATACGGACAAACACCTGTATTTTTTTCTATCTCGTTGAAAGTTATTCAATTTTTTTTTCTTTTTAGCAAATTGAAGGTTACGTTTAACGGATATTTAATAAAAAGGTTTATTTGCATAAGAAAGCATTAATGCTTACTGACGCAATAAGGAACACTTGTTATTTGTATACTAAAAAGCGTTCAAAGTATTTAAATCCAACGGTGAATATACGCATAATGAAGTTAATAATTGTAGAACTCAATGCGTGATTTTACTAATAATGCGGCAAACCAATTATTTGACGGAGGAGGGTCATACAACTTAACCCGGAATCCGAGCCACGGTTCGCTACATCATCTGGTCGTGGAAGGATCACTCATAACCTATTCCCCGAGTCGCTTAACTTCGCTGATCTTACGGGAATTGGTGTAACCAAGTGGTCCCGACGTCAAGTTAATATTAAAAGGAAAACGCGAACTTATTCTCTTTAACATAAATGACGCCCTCCAAGAAAGAAGTGGCTAAGCGACATAAGTAAAAACGCCAGAAAACTCTGTTCAAGTTGTACCAAATTTGAAAGTGACGTAACTTTTGAACTTTTTGAAGATATTTGGACGAAATGAAATTACATTCAATGACATTTATTTGTTTTGATCGAAAGATTAAATGGTGACCCCTCAAACGAACAATTCTTTAATTATCTAATTACATTCTGCTTGTAACATACATTATGTAGGGTGTCCAGATTTGTGCTTGGAAAAACCGGGACAGGGGCGGATCTATGCCATATAGCCTATAGGCTTATTTTGAAAACACTTTTTAACAGAAAATGAATCCTAAATATAATAATACATACCTTAGTCATTTTTTTCCCCGAAAACGTTTTTCTAAAGACCGGGACGTATGGACACCCTACATATATATACAGAATAGATCCTCGCATTACGCGGTCTCAAATAACGTGGTTAGAAATTTATGGCACAAAATTTTAAGTGACAAGTAAGATTCGATATAAGTTTTGCACCGAAAGAAAATCCCGTGTCGTTGGGAGATGCGCCTCAGTTACTCATCCATGCCTAAAGCGTAGTGTTCTGTTTGGGAGAGGAATGAACAAATTCCTGGCTTCTAACACGAAGCTCTAGCGTGATGATACATATATGTAATCATCGATGCATTCATAGCTTAAGTGGAAGTATGAAGAGTTAAACATCTTTTTTACACAGAGCACTATTCCGCCCATACACCCATTTCAGGGTACGAACAGCTCCCAGAAGCATTGCCAAGCAGAAAAACAATCATCATGCTCAAATTATGGAAGAGCCTAGTCCTACCAATAATTGAGTATTGCTTAGTACTCACAAGCCCAAACCGAAAACGAGACATTGCGAGCATTGAAGCTATACACAGGACTTTTACGTCTAAGATAGAAGAAACGGAAGGTGAAGACTACTGGTCTCGACTACAATCTCTAAAACTATACTCTCTGGAAAGAAGGCGAGAGCGGTACACAATAATATACATATGGAAAATACTTGAGGGCTTTGTCCCTGACCTTAGAAATGAAATAGAAAAACTGGAACGAGAAAAGAGGCAGATTTTGTACAGTCCCAGCTACTGTGGGACAGGGGGCCATGAAAACGAGGATGGAAAATACCCTCAGAATACGAGGCCCAAAGCTTTTCAATGCCCTACCGAGAGAAGTAAGGAATCTCCAGCACACCGACCTGAATAACTTCAAGAACCAGCTGGACAGATTCCTGTGCAAAGTCCCTGACCAGCTATCCGTGGCTGGCTACGAGGGCAGGAGGAGATCAGACCGCAGTTCCCTCCTTCACCAAATCCCGCAAATGAGGTGGGATGCTGCAGAGGGGTCGCGACCGCAGGTCGATCCTGAACCGTCGTTCGAACTCTCACAACAGTCCGGTTGCACGGGGTGGGAACCCTGCATTGTTTGTTATAAAGCAAATCTTGACATATTTTGAAAGCTTATACCACCCCATTCAAGAATGGCTCTTTCAATATGGCCGCCATTTTCCAAGATGGCCGGCGAAACTGAAAAATCCCATATCCTGGTCAATACTTGATGGATTTTGATGATCTTGATGTCATTTCTAGGGGTTTCTAGGATGATGAGTCGATCTGGAGGGGTTGCAGATACTATGGTAGTAGTTTTGACCCACATTCGTCAATAATCAAGGTCAGTGGAGGTCAAACGCCCCCCGAAATAAGGAATATTCCATATTTCGGGCAGTCGTGGAGATATTTTAGTGATCTTACTGTCGTTTTTATGGTTTTGGGCGAGACTGAGTAGTTCTATAGGCACATGATAACAGTAGGATATCATTTTGCAACTCCATGGGTCAAGTCAAGGTCATTTGAGGTTAAAGTTTGGCCTTGAAATATGATAATGCCACAGTTGACATCACTGTATTTGCTTTATTTCAGTGAATTTCTACAATCTAGCTGACTGCTGAGCATTTAACATCTTTTCTGCAGATAAAACCAGATCATAATGCTTAAATGACATAACCCACATTATATGGATATGGATATTCGGATATAAACCACAATATATGCTGAAGTGCAGGGCACATGCATTCTATGGAAGGTTGCAAAGCTACAAGATATGACCTCGTAAGCAAAACAAAGCTCACACCGAGCTGGGGGATTGGCATTGACAACTTTGATGCAGTTATTCACATTAGGTAACCATTTATTGGGGGCAAATATCAAAAGACATGGTTGTGTCAGGATCGTCAAGATCATCAGTCTGCTCTTCGTTTGCGTTTTGGGTCAATGGATTGTTGCAATCCAAGCCGCTGCCACATGCACAGAACATTGTGCAAGGGATTCCGCGTCCCATGCAGCCGCAGCGACTCCCCTGCATGCTGATTGTGATTCACACCCACATCTGATTAGCTTCAGAACTTCATCTGGTGCTAAGCACACTCCTTCACCAACTGTTTTTGGGATGAGAACTCTGTTTGTTTCGTCTCTCTCCCACCCATAATGCACAAGATCAAATGGTGGTGGGTCACACTTTAGTGCATCGAACCAGTTCGCCACAGTGTAGTGGGCTCTGAGCACATTTTGATGGAAAGTTTCAGTTGTTGGTGGTAGAGAACGTAGTATGGGTGCAGCAGTTCCCGACTTCCCCGTCTTCTGAGCCCATACTCGCTGACGACACTCGGTAAGAGATGAGGATTTCTTATCCCCATAGCATGCAACAATGAATGCTGTTGCCTCTTTCTCGATATGGTCAAAACATGCATCAAGGGAACCCAGCTTGTCTAGCTTCCGACCCTTCTTGACTGTGGCAATGGCAGTGGCTTTGCCATGTATTGCTGCAACTGTGTCACAACCACTCAAAGCGTGTAGTTTGAGGATTTGTGGGATGATGTCTTAGTGCTGGGTTACAGTTGCTCGGATGTCCACTGATTTTCTGCCACGCACTGGAGACTCCATAATCATGGGACAGCCTAGTTTCTTAAATTCATAGAAGTGAGTCAGCATGGCAAACACGTCTGTGTCATCACAAATGATGGAGATGCGGGCATCAGAATCTTTCTCAGCTTGTGCGATAGCGTGTTGTGTTATCATCACGTCAGCCTCTTCAGGAGATGAGAGCTCCAATGCTGCTCGACTCCTGCCTCGCACAATGGAAGTCGGTATGGTCTGCCATCCTGCAAGCACTAGCTCATGGTCTTGGGTTACAGTTTCGAGATACTCAGTCAGCAAGGGCTGTGTTACAATAGTTGCAAGGTTGTGACAGTTTAATCTACAATTTTGGGAGTGAATAACTGCATCAAAGTTGTCAATTATAACTTGCACAAGACCAGCAAGTGCAGCATCATTCAAACCCGACCACACAGCATCTCTTGCTGCAACAGCAGCAGCTGAGCGCATAAAACGCCGCACTTCATCATAAGAACAAGCTACATCGTACAACTCTTTAATGATTTGCTTATGGTCACCTATCAGAACACCCAGTGCTATTTGGAGTGTAGGAGGCCGATTTGTAACAACACTTGCTACAATGTTTCTAACCATTATGGATTGCAGGGAGTCGGAGAATTTCGAACTTACACGAGTAAGTAATTGCATAAGAACATCACTCATACATTCGGAAGCAATATATTTGTCTATGTGAGTACGATAAGAAGTGAATTCTTCCTTGTTCTTTTTGCACTCACTCGGGATTTGCTTGCCCAGCTTCTTCACACACTCATCAATATCAACAGATTCCTCACAATCTTTTGCAAAATTCAGGTATGAGGCAGCATAGTTTTTGAAAACTAAACGTAGCGATACCATCCCCATGTAAGTCTACAATTTCGTCTTTGAAGTAATCTTTAACTTTTACAATGAGCGACCTACGTGACAACTTCTCACCACCTAACTCTTTGTAAAGCTTCTCTACTTCAATTGAATTCCATGGTTTCATTTTGTCCTTCGACAATTCTACACGCAAAGCAATGAAGGGGCGGTCTTCAGGTTCAACCCTTGACTTATTCTGGCAAGCTCTCTCAACCTCAATATGAAAGGTAGACACACAATCTTTATGGTATCGGGCTTCTTCAGCCGGTAAATCTCCTTTCATGCCCAACAACCTACCGAGTACAACTTGTCCCTGCTCATCATTTTTCAGTTTACACTTTTCTATCAACACATCTTTGTAATTTGTTTTTTATCATCAAGCTTATCGGTCATAAACCTAGATGCTGGAATGCGGTATTGCACCGGAACTTTGATGTCATATTTCTCGGTAATACACACTCACTGACTTTCAAACAAAAGTGTGTGTGTTTTCTAGGGTCATATACTGGGACTTCACTGACAACAGCACTACGTAGTCTTTTTGGCTCCACTGTAGGGATATCACATTCTCTCTTTTTCATGAATGCTGATTAATTCCGCTTGGACACGTAAGTGGAAACACAGTTCTTGTGACAACAAAGGATTTTTGCTCCATCTTCCGAGAGAGGCTCTAGTCTCGCTCGAACATCTGGCTGCCCTCTGATGTCGCTGCTCTCTATGATTTTCTGAATCCTCCCACAATTTGAAAGACCTTTCTGACCTCCAGGACAGCTACGCAGGAAATCTTTGAAGAAACATTCGTCTGCAGCTTTTGTAGAACCTGAAAAATAAGAATTTTGTTTACCCATTCTTCAGAGTACAAATCGCATTGAAATAATTTATCCTCAGCAAATGAAAACTAAACAATGCTCACCTGGTATATTCTCCATATTCAGCAGTCAAAAAACAATTTTGGAATCAGCACAACCAAGACGTCATCAAACCACCAGGTGGGCAGCACCATCAGCAATAATCTCAACCTGAAAAAAATAAGAGGAATAATTAGACATATTGGAATTCACCTTACCATGGGGAAAATAATCCCTGATTTCATTTTAAACCCTATAGAACTACTCACTCCCCCCAAAACCATAAAAACGACAGTAAGATCACCAAAATATCTCCACGACTGCCCGGGATATGGGATATTCTTTATTTCGGGGAGCGTTTGACCTCCAATGACCTTGAGTATTGACGAATGTGGGTCAAAACGACTCCCAAAGTATCTTCAACCCCTCCAGATCGACTCATCATCCTAAAAACCCCTAGAAATGACACCAAGATCATCAAAATCCATCAAGTATTGACCAGGATATGGGATTTTTCAGTTTCGCCGGCATCTTGGAAAATGGCGGCCATATTGAAAAAGCCAAGCGGGGGTCAGGTGTACACCCGATGGATTCTTGAATGGGGTGGTATAATCTTTCAAAATATGTAGAAATTTGCTTTATAACAAACAATGTAGGGTTCCAGTAAAATCAGGATCTGTGCTACCGGACTACAAAGTAACACAAAGCAAGTAAGTATATGTTACAGGGAATGTGTAATTAGGAATTTCATGAAATTCCTAAAACGTTCAGGGATTTCATATAAGGTTAAGTCGTGATATTTTCCCTTAAACCTACTGGAAAATTATTGAATGTCCGGTTAATTGAATGCCAGGTTAATTGAATGCCAGGTTAGGTCAACTGAACGCCCTTGACGAGTGGTATATTTTCGTTAGTTTTAACGAAAACATCACGACTTAACCTTACATGAAATCCCTGAACATTTTAGGGATTTTATGAAATCCCTAGTTACACAGATTTCCTGTAACACACACAACTCAATCCTTCCTCTTGTCTTAATACTCTTGGTGATTCCTTTTGTTGTGATCTTTCCAAAACAAACAGCTTCTAAGAGGTTATGTGTGCTGTACCATCTCCGCGGTTTCTCCTTTTTATTATGCAGGAAGAAGGGGCCAAGGGCAAATGTCCGCAAAACCCTCCCCCCCCCATAGAAGAAGAGCCAAAATCAAGGTCCGGGATTTTCGAGATGCCCAAACACACTGCGTTTGAAAAATGGGCGGTCATAGACAGGAGGAAAGATGGATTGAGGAAGATTGTTCCAGAGTTGACCAGTTGAGTAGGTGAAAGATTGAAAATATCGATTAAATCTTGCGTTACATAGTTGGACAGAAAAAGGAATGAGAAAGTGTAGAAAGTCTGGTACTGCGTTCTTTTCTTAGAGGAGGAGGCATGCAGTTAGAGAGTTCAGAAGAGCAATGTCCATTATAATAGCGATGAAAAGAGAGTGAGGCAACATTGCGGCGGAGAGAGAGAGATTGAAGACAATCAGTAAGGGGAGGGGAAGTGATGAGACGAAAAGCCTTTGATTCCACCCGGTTAAGTACGGCTGTGTGGGTTGAGCCACCCCACGCTTGAGAAGCATACTCCATACAGGGGCGAACAAGACTTGTACAGAGAAAGCAACTTAATAGGGGTGAAGAAACCGCGGAACAGGTACAGGACACCTAACCTCTTAGAAGCTGTTTTAGGAAACGCCAAGAATGTTAAGAGAAAAGTAAAGATTCAGTTGTGTATTGTTGAAAGTAATGGGATAGTTGTGTGGAAGATTGTGACAAGTAGACAGATAGAGGAACGAGTTTTCGAGGCATTGAAAGCTACAAGATTTTCTCTGCCCCAATCAGATATAGCAGAAAGATCAGAGATCAAGTGTCCCATAGCCGTCCTACGCGAATCGTGAAGTGACTGCTGTGAGGGAGGGTGGAGAAGTGAAGAGTGGAATCATCGGCACAGGAGTGAATAGGACAGGAAGTGCGAATTAAAATATCATTAATAACTAAAAGGAAAAGAGTGGGTGACAGGACAGAACCCTGAGGAACACCACTGTTAATAGCTTTAGGAGAAGAACAGTGGCCATCTACAACCGCAGCTATAGATCGGCCGGCACTATTGCAGTTGGGTAGCCCAACCCAACAAATTCAACTACATTAAAACAAAAAATTTAAAGGACAAATAAAACAAAATTCACTGTGTGGGATATAATGCCAGGTTAGGTCAACTGTACGCTCTTGACGATTGGTTAGGTTAAATTGTGATATTTTCGTTAGTTTTAACGAAAATATCACAACCTAACCAATTGTCAAGGGCATACAACTAACCTAACCAATTGTCAAGGGCATACAACTGACCTAACCGGGCATTATATCCCACACAATTAATAAATTGTTTTATTTGTCCTCTAAAGTTTTCGTTTTAATGTAACTGAATTTGTTGGGTTCGGGTACCCAACTGCAATAGTGCCGATCGGCAGAAAGGAAATTAGAGATGAAGGCATAGATAGAGGGATAGAAACCGAAGGAGGGAAATTTGCAAATTAGAGATTTGTGCCAGACTATCAAAAGCTTTTGATATGTTTAGAGCAATAGCAAAAGTTACACCGAAATCCCGAAAGAAGGATGACCAAGAGTCAGAGATATATGCAAGATCATCGCCAGTAGAGCGTCCCTTACGTAACCCATACTGACGATCTGAAAGAAGATTGTGAGAAGAGAGGTGTTTAAGAATCTTCTTATTAAGGATAGCTTAAAAAACTTTAGAAAGACAAGAAATCAAAACAATTGGACGATAGTTGGAGGGTTGAGAGCGGTCATCCTTCTTTGGGACAGTCTGAATGAAGGCGAACTTCCAGCAGGAAGGAAAAGTACCAGATGAGAGACAAAGACAGAGTTTGCCAGATAGGGCAGAGAAAACATCTTTAGAAGAGATTCTAATTTCAGACATAATGAAGTCAGAGGGGGGGAGATGGAGGAACAGCACCGGAATCGTCCAGGGTTGAATTGTAATCGAATGTTTGAGCGAAAAGTTCAGCTTTGTCAGAAGAGACGGCAACCGAGCCTTCGGAATGGAAAAGAGGAGGTAAAGAGGAGGTTCTTAGCTAGATGCCAGAAAGAACGAGAATAATTAGAACTGGATAAATTTTCACATTTTTGTCGGATGAAGGAATTTTTGGCGAGTCGATGAACAGTTTGCACGATTCCGGGCAGAAATATAAACTGAGTGAGAGTCAGGAGTAGTTGGATACCTGAAAACCTCCTCTCTGTTGCGGATAGCATTAGAACAAGTAAAGTTAAACCAAGGTTTTTTTTCCATTAATAGGAGGAATAGAATATGGAATGTACGCCTCCCTGCCTCGAGAGAATCACCTCCGTGATGCGCTCAGCACACTCGGAAGGGCCTCGGCCACGGAAGCAGTAATCGTTTCATGAGAAATCACAGTAGTACTGCCTAAGGGCCTCCCAATCAGCGACGCCGAATTGGAGCGATAGGACAGGAAACAGATACAAGATTGTGATCGGAGGAGCCCAACGGCTTAAGGGGCGAGTCAACGTGGCACTGGCTCAGGGCGCCGAAGTTTAGGGGGCGCCAAAAATCGAAAGCGCAGCAGAAAAAAAAAAAAAATATCGCTATCAATCAACAAGAAACAATTGAACAGTTTAAAAAAGGAATTCTACATAGAAAATTAGGGCGCGGGAGATGTACCGAATGAAATAAACGATAAAATTATAAAAAAAAAATGTTATTTTTTACCTAAAAAACCTTTATATAAAAAATGAGATGAGGGCGGGCGCCAAAGCAAAATTGTTTCATGGCTCCACAACCCTTTGAGCCGACCATAAGTGGGATAAAATGTATTCCACTTTGGAATTTTGGATAGTCAGTAGAATTAGAAGAAAGATAAACAGTGTAGATGTATTTAGTTTGAGTGGGGCATGCAAGCCGTAGGCCAGAGGGTATAGAATTCGGAAGATTCGAGTTCCGGAATATGAGAACAAGTTAGGTCATTGGGTACATATACTCAACATCCACCTTTGGAGTGAAATTAAATATAGAGAAAGTAAGAGGGTACAGAAGAGGGGTTACTGTCAATCGTCCCAGACACCCGAGTTTCAGTGAGGAAAAGATAATGAGGTTTAGAGGAGGAGAGGTGGTGTTCAACAGATTGAAAATTTGAGAAAAGGCCACGAATGTTGCAGAAGTTTAAGAAAAGTGAATCAGACAGAGGCCCAGAACATCTTGAATGGGCGGTAGGTCAACCCCGCCTCGGTTGCTATCTCTGTACAGGGGTCTTGTCCGCCCCTGTATGGAGTACACTTATTGTGGGGTGGCTTAACACCTAAATATTAGCAAAGTTTAGGAAAATTTCCCTTTATTTTTTACAAGGCAACGAAAAAGATGCTAATAACTATCGATGAGAAGACGCTAGAAATTTTGGAAAAGTATGTTCCGAAAAAACAACCAAAAGGAAAGAGAAAATTTTGATTGACAAAAGCGGACAATATTCCACAAAAGAAAGAGTGATAAGAATTAATGAACTTCAAAGATATTAACATCAGTAAAATGATCAATGAAAAACTGGAAAGCATTGATCGCAACATAAAAGATCTAATTGATAGAAAAAAAATTATATAATATATAAAATATGAGTTAACCTTATATATATATATATATATATATATATATATATATATAAGACGCCTTAGAAGCGATAAATACAACAAACAACATTCAGAACTCATTTCCCCACAGTACGGGGGTCAGTACGCCCCAAGGGTCACCTAAGCCCGAGCATTAAACAGAGTGAGTAAACGATAAAGTATTACCCAAACTATTTCTACAAATTTGCAAATGGAAAACTAAATATCAGACGACTACCGAACTTCTGAAGAAAGGAAACGATGCAAAGCACAAAACATTTGTTTAACGAAAACCTTGCGTTTGACGATTTAAAAATATGTGCAATGAAAGTGCAACAAAAAACATTTTAATTCGATTTTGAGGAAAAATTCGTGAAGAAAAAAAAATCACATTGTGGTGAAACAAAAATTTGCGAATCTTTTATTCTTTAAAGATATTATTCTTAAAAAAACTTTAATGCGGCAAAAAAAAAAAAAATTGTATATAGAGATCACGATTCCAAACTTTTGGGTGGTGGAGCAAGAACCACTGCGTACTTGTTTTTTAAGAATAACTGTCTATCTATCTATCTATATGCCTAACTCCCAAGTAGCGCCAATAGTAAGCCACCTTTTTTACCAATCACGTCGAATTTTATAAATAAGTTTGATTTCCTTGTACGACCTAATTTTTTGGTTAGGTTAACTCATGTTAATCTAACCTAAAACAAATCAGGGTTATGTAAAGTCTGGGGAAGCATAAAATATATTTATCTGACTTATTTTTTTAATTAAAATCCTAACGCGGGTGAAATTAGAGAAAATTATTATTATACATGGCAAAAAAAACACCTCTCTAAACTTTCTTATAGATGCCTCCCCCCCCCTCCCCCCCAACTACTTTAACACAAGCGGAAGTGATTAAAAATTTGAAAATATAAAATATATAACCTGTTCGACCTATTGGGTAAAAAATGGTCACGAATTAGTGTACACAAATGTTCGACAAACTTGGGCATTTACGACTACATTATATATATATACTGTATATACAATTAGAAACTAATTCGCTATAGGTTAAGTCAGGTCATATATCAACGGGTCAGAACCAAATATCGGGAGGTAAGGCCTACCCAAGGAAGGAGATCTATCACTACAAGTAGGCCTTTGAAAGGAATGTTAATGGTCTACTTACATTTGAGTGACAGTCCTATCAGCCCAAAATTTGTCTTCATCGGATGCAGATCATGTGACGAAAAGATTTTCTCAAGTTTTTTGCCCTGAAGGAAATTATTTTGAAATATAAATCAAAGATTCATTTAGACACCATAAGAGGGCCACTCACATATGGCACTTTATGGCCCTTTATTATCGTGTGTGTACCTGTGTGTGTGTGGTTTTAAAAATGTTTACACAGAAAGAGAGGGAGAAAATATCACGCATAAACAGGCGATTTTTCACGCACAGATATATATATATACAGGGTGCGGCATAAGTCGCTTTACCGAGAATAATGAAATTACCTTGTAAAGAATCATATTATTTATTACAGAATTTGTTCCAAGTGTCCTACATCATGTTCAATACACACACTGCATCTTTGAACCACTGAACCAGGGCCGGATTTAGGAGTGGGCAAAGTGGGAAGCTGCCCATGGGCCTCCACATCTTGGGGGCCTCCACATATTGACAAGCCATTATCAAAATAGAAAAAACCCGAAACTAGAAAAACCCGATAGATGATCAACAAAAAAACACGCGCATCCAATACCACTGTAGTACATAAACTTTTACCAATTACTATTTGTTGTGTACCGATTATTATTTTGTTTTTATTACTCTTTTAGGCCTACTCTCACTATAATGGAATACCCGAGTAACCCGAGGCTTTCATTTTTTGCAGAAATGAGTGGAATGGACAGACACAAGAGTGCACGATGTTTTGAAAGTGTATTATGTTAATTATATTATGAATCTTATGGATGACTTCAATTATGTCTTTCCCTAAGGTAGGGGGGTCTCCACATGGAGGCTGCCCAGGGCCTCCACACGTCTAAATCCGGCTCTGCACTGAACAACGGCCAAAAACCTCGGGATTTCGATCACATGAAGACACTGATACACCAAGAGTTCGAGACGTTGAATAATAACAAAGAACTGTGCCGCGCTATTTGGTGTTCAAAGATGCACAGTGTATTGAACATGATGAAGGACACTTTGAACAAAATTTCTTTAATAAATAATGAATATTATTCTTTACAAGGTGATTTCATTATTCTCGGTAAAGCGACTTATGCCACACCCTGTATATAATCTTTGGTTAGCTTCCGCCCGAATTGTTCAGTCTGACGAAGGTCAAGCTTTTCACTCCACCTTAGACCGACAGTTTAACGTGGAATCCGAACCACGCCCCACCAGCAGCCCAGCGTCTTAACCACTAGGTCACCCAGGGTACCCATTTATCTACCAACCACTTTCTTCATTGTGTGGAAGGATGAACAGCTGGGTTTTGCTGCGCGCCGGCTGCCGTCACCGATCTCGAACCCGGGGCCGATGGATTCGTAGTCAGCGACGCTAACCACTACACTACACACACACACACAGAATTTTGCCTATTGTTATTTATCCTTGTTTCGTACAGGTATATAGATGATATTTTATGTCTTTGGCCTAACAATTCGGATGTTGACTTATTTCTTGGTAGGCTCACCAATTTAGTCCCATCTATTAAGTTCACAGTTGAAAAAGAAAATGATGGAAGCCTATCTTTTCTGGATCTAAAAATTTGGAGATGCTTAAATCAGTTCAAATTTGAAGTTGTTCGAAAGCCTACTAATAACAACTCTTATGTGCATTTTTATTCTGACCCTCATCCCTCGATTAAATCTTCTATTTTCTCTGCTATGTTTCTTAGAGCAATGAGAGTTGTCAGCCCTGAATTTTTAGATTCAGAGTTAGGCAATATCATGAATATTGGTACTAAATTATGTTATTCTATTTCATTTCTAGATAACTGCCTTAGGAAAGCTAAGAATAGGTATTATAATACTGTAATTGTAAAGGAATTTGAGCGTAGAAATATCCTTAGCCTACCTTACCATGTTAATTTTAAATATCTTCCGACTTTACTTAAAGCAATTGGTATCAATGTAGTCTAAGTATAATAATACTGTTAAATCACGCCTAATAAAGAATAGCCCAGATAATGCGGTTGGTTGTGTGTATTCGGATTGAATGTACACAATGCAACTCAGCATATATATATATATATGCCAAACGTGTAAAACGTTAGACATTAGGGTAAAACAGCACAAATATGCGTGTAGAACAGCAAATAATTTTAATGCATTGTTTAACCATATGTATAGATGTAATCATAGTATGAAGTAGGATAGTTCTAAAGCGCTCGTTAAAAAAACAGATATAATTGAAAGAATATTCTAGATTCTAGAATGTGCATTTATCCATTTTAAAAATAATTTCAACAACGGTGTGGGAATTTATAAAATTGACAATACCCTGTTAAAATACCTTTTTTCCTCTAATTAACTCTTGTTAATCATGTGCTAATCTTTTTATTTTTCTGTCCCACTGTACATATGTATATATTTTTGTCATCTTGCCTTCCCCCTTCATTCCCTGACGAGGTGTACTTCTGAATACACGAAAGGCCTTGGAATCATTTTTCTTTTTCCTTGTGGGTTTGTATCATTCATTCATTTCACGTGTTTAATTGTGAAATTCATCCCATATATATATATATATATATATATATATATATATATATATATATATATATATATATATATATATACACACACACATATATATATATTACATATATATATACACATACATATACATATATAAATAAATTAGTCTCTTGAGCTATTCTTAATAATAAATCTTTATTATTAATGCGGGTAAATCCTGTCTCTTGGGAAAGGTGGATTTTATTAAAAATAATTTGTTTTGGGGTGCAGAATGCGAGATTAAAAAGGATAAGGTCGATATCCGAACGGAAGATGGATAATCTGCAAACGAATTTTGGAATAAGCCTACATACAAGATTTGCATTGAGAAATAGCTTAGAAAATTAATCATGTATATTTGGCCTTCATTTTCCGCCACATCTAAATTCATAAAAACCTTTTATGTATGCAATAAATATATATATATATATATATATATTATATATATATATATATATATATATATATATATGAGAGAGATAGATAGATTAGTACCAGTACTAGAAGCTGGTAGAAAGGAGAGGTACATGCTTAAGAAATCTTAAGTCTCCGCGCTTCCTCGAAATCGAACGTCGGAACAAATAAATCGAGTAGCATATAATCTTCCCCGTTCACGTGAATTAGCGTCAACGGTGAGAGAGAGTGGTTAAGGCCGTGAGAACATATTTTCATGCTTATAAATTCAGGACCTCTAAACTAATTTGGGTAAAATTACCGATCACGGCCTTCAATTCATTTGATAAAACGCGTAACATTATTATATATATAAAAAAAATTTGAATAAATGAAAGAAAAGGAATAGGACATAAATAAACTCATTTAAAAAAAAAAAATATATATATATATATATATATAAATAATTTAATTCAGAATGGTTCCCCGAGGCTCTTTCATGATAAACACAGACCGTGCATGGAAGAAGGAACTCTTCTGGGATAATTAAATCCACTATAGTCCGAATAAGTAATGACAAACACTATAGTTTTTCTTTTTCATGCTATTCATCATGAAAAAGAAAAAAAGTATAGAGTTTGTCATTCACTGCATGAACATTGAACACGTACGATTTTCCACAATGAAAAAATTGCCCACACCAGGATTCGAACCCACCACCTTTTAATTAGAAAAGGATGGCACTAGTGTGTAGTGGCTAGGGGTTGGAATCCTGGTGAGGCAATATTTTCATATATTAATTATCAACGTTTAAGAAATATTAAGTTTAAATTTGAAGAAAAGCTTCACTGTTTTACGCAAAACACCTCTGAATTTGTCCAAGCATCTCAAAAAAGTCAGAACTTTATTTGCCTGTTCTTCTCTATTT